>PVKS010000987.1:0-159324 GCA_004027875.1 Aplodontia rufa
TGTGTCTGCTTGCAACTTGTCCCGGAGGTTCCAGCCGTTCCTCCGTGCCGCCGACTCCACTCCTCCTTCGGGGACCCGAGTTCAGCCGGGCTGGCCCCCGGCACGCCGTGACCGCTGAGCCACCGCTGCAGCCCCTGTCTGGCTTTTCAACCTGTTTTCCTTCTGAAGTTTTCTTTCTGAAAAGCATTAGCGTTAGCTGGAAGCCTGCCCCTGTCAGTCCTGGGGAACAAGACCACGACATTACGGCTTCCTTTCGGGGATTCCTTCTGTCTTCTGAGATTTGCCCTCGGAGTTTGGCTTTCAGCTTAAATTTGCATGTACGAAGCTTTCATCGTGACACAAAGACCACGTTGTCATGTTTGGAGGAGCAGCTACAGGGAGTGGCACAACAATCGCCTAAGTGTCGTGTGAGCAGCCTACTGTGTGCCGCGTCTTTCAGCATGTGGACGGATGGACCTGGAGAACACTGCGTCAGGGCTGGGGTGCAGCTCAGCGGCATGCGCAGGCTCTGGGATGGACCCCGGCCACACACACACGCACACAAATAAAATCAAGAACACTTGTCTACTTTTAAAATCAGAAAAAAATGATATTCTTACATTTCTAATTAAAACTAAACCTAATTTAGACTTCAAAAGTGCAATGATCAAAACAGTGGATGTGAGGGGCTGGAGCGGTGGCTCAGAGGTTATGGAACTTGCCTGGCATGCGTGAGGACGAGGGTTCGAACCCAGCACCACGATGAAGTGTTGGAGCAATGAAATCTACATGAAAAACTAAAGAAGGGCTGGAGCGGTGGCTCAGCGGTTTCGGCGCTTGCCTGGCAAGCACGAGGACCCAGGTTCAAACCCCAGCACCACGTACACAACTGAGTGTTGGAGCAACTGAGGCCATGTGAAAAACTAAGTTGTTTCTCTCTTTCTCTGTCTCTCTCACTGTTTCTCTCTTTAAAAAAAAAAAAAAGAAAGAAAAACTAAATAAAATTGATTCTCTCTTTTAAAAAAAACCAGTGGCCATGAAGCAGCAAACCTAATTGTTTTTTTTTTTTTTTAAAGAGAGAGAAAGAAGGAATCAACTTTAATCAGTTTTTCACGTGGCTTTTGTTTCTCCAACACTTTGCTGTGTATGTGGTGCTGGGGTTCGAACCCTCGTCCTCACGCATG
The DNA here is from genome assembly GCA_004027875.1 of Aplodontia rufa. Classification (NCBI taxonomy): domain Eukaryota; kingdom Metazoa; phylum Chordata; class Mammalia; order Rodentia; family Aplodontiidae; genus Aplodontia; species Aplodontia rufa. The sequence goes on from PVKS010000987.1 coordinate 1,164, forward strand.
CCAGGCAAGTGCTATAACCACTGAGCCACCACTGCTCCAGCCTCCAGCCCCCCAGCAGACCTAATTGTAAGCACTGTGTAAACTATGCAACTTCTAAAAGAAAACTTAGAAGAAAATATATGGGATCTTAGGTTAAGGACAATTTTCTTAGATATGACACAAAAAGCATGACCCAGAATAGAAAAAAAGTGATAAATTGGACTTCAAAATTAGAAACCTTTGGTCTTCAAAATTCAGTTATGAACATAAAAAGATACAAACTGAGAGAACATATTTGCAAAGCATATACTCCAAAAAAAGTTTGGGTTCAGACTGTATAAAGAACTCATAACTCGGTAACATGTCAAACAATACCACATAAAAATGGAGCTAAGTCGGGCACTGTGGCACATGCCTATGATTCCAGCAGCTCAGGAGGCTGAGGCAGGAAGACCTCAAGTTCAAAGCCAGCCTCAGCAACTTGGAGAGAACCTAAGCAACTTAGTGAGACACTGTCTCAAAATAAATAGAAAATAAAAAGGGCTGGGGGTGTGGCTCAGTGGTTAAGCTCCCCTAGGTTCAATACCAGGTACCAAAAAAAAAAATATATATATATATATAGAGAGAGAGAGAGAGAGAGAGACAGAGAGAGCAAAATTGGAATTCTCATACAATGAGGATGAGAATTTTAAATGGTACAATCATTTTGGGAAAGCAATATGGCAATTCCTTAAAAAGTTAAACACACAATTCAGTGATTCCACTTCCAGTTATAGATTCGAGAGAAATGAACCATATGTCCAAATAAGGACATGGACATAAATATAATATAAATAGCTTTATGTGTAAGAGCTCAAAAGTAGAAACAAACTAAATGCTCATCAACAGGTGACTGGATAAACAAGTTGTGGAGTGTGGGTACAGAGGGACACTTCCCATGACTTCAAAGCCTGGCACAATGGTGCACGCCTGTAATTCCAGACAGCTTGGCATGCTGAGGCAGGAGCTGGGGTTCCAACCTGGATCTTCACACATGCCAGGCAAGGGATCTACCCCTGAGCCACATCCCCAGCCCATTTTATTTTTTATTTTGAAACAAGTTCTTGCTAAGTTGCTTAGGGCCTCAATAAGTTGCTGAGGCTGGATTTGAACTTGTCATCCTCCTGCCTCAGCCTCCTGAGCCTCTGGGATTAAGGCACCGCCACCGTGCCTGGCGGAGCCAACTGTTCTGATGTGGATTTCTCCCACTGATGCCAGCCAAGGCGGTGCCTTCCTGGAACCCACAGTCTCAATGGCAGTTTCCCAATTGTGGCCAAAATGGTGTCGTTCCAGAGCCAGCAGTCAGGACACAGGATTCCCCTGATCTTGACAGAGTTAGCAGTATCTTGTAGGCCAGTTCTGCAGATTTTTTTTTTTTTTTTTAGAGCAGGAGAAAGAGAGAGAGAGAGAGTCAATTTTATTTAGTTTTTCATATGGCTTTCATTACTCCAACACTTTGTTGTGTACGTCGTGCTGGGGCTCAAACCTGCATCCCTGTGCACGCCAGGCAAGCGCTGTAACCACTGCTCCAGCCCCCATTGCCTCTTTTCTGCCTGCCGGATCACTAGGCCCTATCAGAGGGACACTAGAAGTGGGAAAGGCTTCTCCTTGAGGCTCCTGTGCTTTTCCTCTGCCACCACGTGGCCAGCAGGTGTCTTCTCAGGTGTCCCAGACTCCTCTGCTTGCTGGCTCTGGCTCATGGCACCTCAGAAGACTGCTCTGACCTCCAGGGGGCCACAGCCACACTCTCTCCAGCAAGGTCTGAATTTCAGCCTTGATAAGGGTTTGGGGGTGGCTCCTCCCAGTTCCTCCCTTAGTGTTAGGTCCCAAATTCTGGTGGTGTTTGCCTGAGGAATGGATGGGTGGGCCAAGACTGGGACATCTCCTTAGCCTGAGGGGGCCTGGAACAAAATGGGTGGGACAAGCCAGAGACTGATACCTGTCCCAGTCTGCTGGGGTCCCAAATGGAACGGATGGGAGGTCTGTAGCATGCACAGCTTAACGGACAGACGCCCTGGGACGGAGAGTGACATCGGAAGGCCAAAGGAAAGGCAACCACTTCCGTTGGCGCGGATGAAGAGGATCAAAGCAGTGCAGGAGCTTTCTGGTTCATCCCCTGGTGGGGGAGGCCTGAAAACCCTTCCTGGGTCTTGGCACCAAATGTAAAATAAGAAAAAACAGGTCTTCGGCACCAAATGTTCAGGCGAGGATGTTCAAAGAGGAGTCAGGCCTAAAAGCTGCTGAGCAAACTTTTATTGGGATTGGCATCTCTCGGGCCAGATTCACCAGCCCAGCCGAGGGAGGGAAGTGGGCCACACCCGGGCTGGGCCTCAACTTTATCTGGGGTGGGTAGAGGAAGTTTAGGGGCCTTGTTCTTCAGAGATTGGCTGGTGACTCCATCAATCTCTGGGCAACTGCAGGCCCCACTGGGGCTTCTGCCAGCTCTGATTCCCTTCACATAGAATCTGTCTGATGCCCTGCCCATCCAGCTGCCTGGGATCCACCTAACACTGAGACACTCACCTTAGCCCAGAGGTGGTAGCTACTTCATACCCCTGCCATCCTGACTTCTCCAAAGTTCTCTGGTAACCCTTTAAGTCCTTAATCCTTGTTTACTTGTTAATGAGTCTCTGCAGAAATTACCAGTGTGGTTTCTGTCTCCTGATAGGACTCTGACAGATACAACTTAAAAAAAAATCTTCAATGAAAAGTATGTTGCAGAAAAATACCTGGTGTGCTTGGATTTCTGTAAGATTGAGAAATAGGCCAAACTCAGCAATATGCTGCTTACACATATGCCATAAAAGCAGAAAGAAAAGGAAATGAATAAAAAACTCGGTACCCATCATCTCCCAGAGAGGGGGAGGGCATATGAGAGTGAAAGGTACTTCAGTTCTTAAATTGAGTTGTGAGCACACAGAAATCCATTGGCTTATTATTTACACGTCTTTGCTTTGCTGTATATGTGTGTGATTTATTTTATAAAATATATTTTATTTATTTATTTATTTATTTATTTTGGTATCAGGGATTGAACCCAGGAGCGCTTAACCATTGAGCCACGTCCCCAGTCCATTGTTGTATTTTATTTTTTAAAAGTTAGAGACAGGGGGCTGGAGCGGTTGCTCAGTGGTTACAGCACCATGTGCACAAGGATGTCTTGGAGCAACGAAAGTCACACGAAAAACTAAATAAAAAATTCTTTCTTTCTTTCTGTCTCTTACTGTTCCTCTCTCTTAAAAAAAAAAAATGAGACGGGGCTGGATCGGTGGCTCAGCGGTTTCGGCGCTTGCCTGGCAAGCACGAGGACCCGGGTTCAAACCCCAGCACCAAGTACACAGCTGAGTGTTGGAGCAACTAGGGCCATGTGAAAAACTAAATAAAGTTGTTTCTCTCTTTCTCTGTCTCTCTCACTGTCCCTCTCTCTTAAAAAAAAAATAAGACAGGATCTTGCCAACTTGCTTAGGGCTAAGTTCCTGAGGCTGGCCTCAAACTTGTGATCCTTCTGCCCCAGCTTCTAGAGCCACTGGGGTTACAGGTGGCTGCACCACCATGCCAGGCTAAAATATATTTTTAAACAGCAAGTTGGTCTAATAGCTCTGGTATGGCTATTATATCAGAATTATAAAATGAGTTGAAGAACGTTCACTAAGATTGAATGTTTCAGAAGAGCTTGCTTAGAATTTGCATAATCTGCTCCGAGAGAGTTTGACATACATCATCTATAATATCATTGGGCCTAGTCTGTTCTTTTTGGCAGTATTTAAAATCACTCATTCAGTTTCTTAAATGGCTGCAGGACTAGTCAGTTTATCTACTTCCTAAATTCAGTTTTTTTCTAAATTATACATTTCATTAATTTGTCCATTTCATGTAGGCTTTCTGATTTATAAGCACAAGTTGGTTCACAGTTCCTCTTTCTTTAAAAAAAAAAAAGAGAGAGAGAGGGAGAGGAACAGTGCAAGAGAGAATCAACTTTATTTATTTTTTCATGTGACTTTTGTTGCTCTGACACTTATTTAGTTTTTCATGTGACTTTTGCTGCTCTGACACTTCGTTGTGTACGTGGTGCTGGGGCTCGAACCCATGTCCTCGCACATGCCAGGCAAGCGCCATAACCTCCAAGCCACCGCTCCAGCCCCATAATGCAGAATTTCTAAATAAAATATTAGTAAACGGAATCTAGAGGCATGTGAAATAATGTAATGCATTTGGACCAAGCTGAACTGGTTCCTGGAGGGCAAGGATGCTACAGGGTTGAAATAGCTGCAGATTCTTTGACACTCCTACCACCGAGTAGCAAGGGCCTATGTGCCACCCCTCGAGTCTGGGTGCCCTGCTGCAGCAGGGACACCGTGCCCACCTCCTTTCTTGGAAGGCTGGCAGCTTCCAAGTCTTGGCATCTGGGCTATTTGCTGTTGGAGCAGACTGTTAAGGTAAGAAGTCCAACACTCCTGCTGGAGAGATCAAGCAGAACGGAGGCCGGCTGGCCTCAGCCGTCAGCCATCCCTGCCAGGGCGCCAGCCTGGGAGTGAAGCCGCTGTGGACTCTGGAGATCAGATCACACACCTGCTGAATGCCACCAAGTGACCCCCATGACCAGTCAACACCACAGGAGGCAGCCACCTCCGCTTTGTCCACATCCCCAGCACACAAAATCGGGAGGAAAAATCACACAGTTCTTGTTTTGTCCTATTAATATTTGGGATGATTTATTATGCACACTGTTGAATAGATAGGTAGAACAGGTTTTTACATTGGAAAACAGGAAATTCATCCATACGAATGGATTTAGTGGGAAAAAGTCTCAAGATAAATATACAGAAAATACATTTGATAAAATTCAGCACACAGTCATGATTTAAAGAAAAAAGGCTTTTAGGGTCTCTCAGGGAAAGAGAGCTTTTTATTTGACTTGATAAAGATATTCACATTTTAAAAATAACTTCTTTTAAAAAAAGATATCCATAACACCAACGCGCGCGCGCACATGCACATACACACACACACACACACACACACACACATACACGCACACAGATCAAGCTACATTAATGTAAAATGTTGAAAGCTTTCACTTTGAAATCATGAAGAAGAGTGCTATTATTGTGGCCCATGCCTGTAATCCCAGCAACTTGGGAGGCTGAGACAGGAGGATCACAAGTTTGAGACCAGTCTCAACGAAGACTGGTGCTATAGCTTGGTGGTAAAGCACCCCTGGGTTCGATCCTCGATACAGGAAAAAAAGTGCTATTATCTTTATCTAAGTTCAAGATTGTACTGTGTTAGTAAAGCAAGCCCCCACTTCCACACACGCAAAGAAAGGCAAGAACGTAACAATGGGAAAGCTTAGAGCAGTATACAAAACATTAGTCTTAGTGAGGTAGTTAAGAGAGAGAATAGAAAAACAGTGTACTGAGTCAGCTGTTTCTCTGCACCGGATTTTTTTGGAAAGAGTCAATTTTATTTATTTTTTCATCTGCTTTTTTGCTTGTTTGCTTTTCCAACACTTAGTTGTGTATGTGGTGCTGGGATTCAAACTCTTATCCTCGCGCATGCCAGGCAAGCGCTGCAACCGCTAAGCCACCACTCCAGCCCTCTGCACCAGATTTTTTTTTAAAGAAAGAGGGACAGTAAGAGAGAGAGAGCGAGAGAGAGAGAGAGTCAATTTTATTTAGTTTTTCATGCAGCCCTGGATGCTCTGACACTTTGCTGTGTACATGGTGCTGGGGCCTGAACCCAGGTACCTGTGCATGCCAGGCAAGCACTGTAATCACCAAGCCACCCCGCCGCAGCCCCATGCACCAGATTTTTTTTAAAGTATTTTTTTAAATTTTTTTTAAAGAGAGAGGGACAGTGAGAGAGACAGAGAAAGAGAGAAATAACTTTAGTTTTTCACATGGCCTTAGTTGCTCCAACACTCAATTTAGTTGCTCCAACACTCAAGTTGTGTACGTGGTGCTGGGGTTTGAACCCGAGTCCTTGTGCTTGCCAGGCAAGCACCGAAACCGCTGAGCCACCACTCCAGCCCCAATGCACCAGATTTTTAAATGTCCAAAACCACCATTTTAAAAAGATGCCATCTTTGGGGCTGGAGCGGTGGCTCAGTGGTTACTGCATTTGCTCGGCATGCGCAAGGACACGGGTTCAAATCCCAGCACCACATATGCAACAAAGTGTTGGAGCAACAAAAGCCACATGAAAAACTAACTAAAATTGAGTCTCTTTCTCTCTCTCTCACTGTCCCTCTCTGTCTCTGAAAAAAAAAAAGTGGGGGGAAAGATGGCCATCTTCAACAGCAAGAAAGATGCTGCCCACACCCGTAGCTCCACCCACTCTAGAGGGCTTCCCTGTGACTGTGCATAACGCACAGTCCTCTAACCTCCCAGCTTTCAAGCCATCGATTACATCCCTAAAGATTCAGTGAGAGTTTTTCTCTAATAGAGGGGCTCCCATGCCCTCTCCATTGTAAGTGAAAAAGCAAACCCCAGTTAGACCCAGGTTAGACCCAGTGCCCCTCCTACTCTACACTGCACCTCGTAGCTGGAAGGGACTGGGGAGCTCCCCTGCGTGCTAATGTCTCACCACATTTACACCAGGATCCTCCAGCAGATGCTTAAGGCTGCCTGGCAACCTCCCCCATCCCCCTGGTCCATTCCCTCGATCACTCTTCCTCCCTCTCATCTCCCCTCCATCCTCATTCTCCACTAAGGAAACTTGATGGAACTGGAGCAATCTCCATTTCCACCTCCACCCACCAGCACCCGTTCTTCTTGGCCTCCAAACCACCCAGCCTCCTGCCCAAAGCCATTTCTCCTCGTGTGCTCCCCATGCAGTCCGTTCTCATCCCAAGCAATCCTCTGGTCTTCTTCCTCCATTGATCTTTGCTTCCTCCTGGATCCTCTCCCTGGGTACATCAAGTCCTAGTTAATTCCGTGCACCTAAAAAGGTACATTCTCCTGATCACACTTCCCTCGTCAACAACCATGCCTACCTTTGCTCCTTTTTGCAGAAAAATAAGTTGTTGATACGATCTGCACTTCCTTTTCTTCAGTTCTTCTGAAGCCCACTCCAACCTGGCTTTCGTCTGAGCACAGGGAAGGTCATCCATGCTCTCCCAGCCCTGAATTCTCATTTCTCAATTATAGCAAAACTGCCCTGGTGGATTCCCCAGGGAAATCCTCTCCGCTTGCATTGCTTTGCTTCCTGTCTCAGGAGCACCTCCGTCTTGCTTGTACACAAAGTGACCTCTACATTTTAATTCCAACTCAGATCTCTCTCCTAACTTCATGTTTTTTTTTTAAGAGAGAGAGAGTATGTGTTAACTATTTTTCACCCAGTTTTTGTTTTTCCAACACTTGGTGTATGTGGTGTTGGAGTTTGAACCTGCATCCTCCCACATGCCGGGCAAGCGCTCCAACCACTGAGCCACCTCTCCAGCTTCTGGAAATTTTTATTTTTTTTTAGAGACAGAGAGAATCAATTTCATTTATTTTTCCATCTGGCCTTTGTATTTCTGACATTTAGTTGTGTACAGGGTGTTGGGATTCAAACCCACGTCCTTGCACATGCCGAGCACACACATAACCAATGAGCCGCCACTCTAGCCCCTCCTCTGGATAATTTTTTAATCCAAACTTTCTTCTTGGTGTCTGCCCTTGAGACCCTCTCTCTCTCTCTCTCTCTCTCTGCGGTAGTGAAGATATAACTTAAGGACCTAACCACTAAGCTACATCCTGTCATTTTTTTCTTTTGAAACAAGGTCTCCTTAAGTTACTGAAGGTCTCGCTAAGTTATTGGGGCTGAGCTCAGACTTGTGAGACTCGAACCTCAGCTTCCGGAGTCACTGGAATTAAAGGTTGCACCAGCGTGCCCAACTACCCTTGGGTTTCTAATGGACAGTGTCCAATACCAAACTCATTTCCCCCCAAACTTCTTGTGAACACCATCATTCTGATGGCTCGGGAATCCTTCTTGACTCTTCCCTTTCCATTCCCCCACATACCATCCTTCACTAAATCCTGTTGACTCTGCCTTCAGAGAAGGTACCAAACTGGGGCACTCCTCATGTGACTCAGTTTCTCTAAATCCCGTCACCTCTCCCCGGGATCCCCACAGTGGCATCCGTGGCTCTTACTGCTGCTCCAGTTTCCCTCCTTCTGAGCTCTGCATTTCCTACCTTTGAAGTTAGCTGTGACAGTGACCCACCTCAGCCAAAGGAGAAAGAGCGACAGGGATACATGCTGGACCTGTGATGTGGCTCAGAAATACATCCAAGATGCTCTAAGCCACCAAGAAAGCCGTCACCGCAGCCCATCCTAACAAATGTTATTTAGAGCAGAACTGTGACTTAGCCTAACTGAAACCTGTGATTTGGTGTAGAGATCCGCTGGTGTAAAGGGAACCAGTATTGTAGGCTAGAAGGAGAGAGGTAGAGAAACTCTTACCTCTGCCGCTCGTCCTCCAGTTCGGGGGTTTGATGGTGAATATGCCATCCCCTGTGTTGGAGATAAAAATCCAACTATGTAGCTCGCAGTAAATCCTTTCAAAATGGCCCTCAGGAATGGGTTACTGCCTGGGCTGGAGGGTTCAAGCTTACACCCTTTTTTGCTCTTCTGGCTTCTACCATGTGAGGATGTGGCACTAAGGCACCATCTTGGAAAGGCAGACGGGGCCCTCACCAGACACCAAACCTATGCATGCCCCTAGAACCGCACAAAGTGGATTTCTATTATTTATAAATTCTCTCCATCTCAAGTATTGTTATAGTAGCACAAATGGACTAAGATACCACCTGAGTTTTTGAGAGAGTTATAGTGTCAAAAGCTCAGATTAAGAGAGATCACGAGGGGGCTGGAGCGGTGGCTTGGCTGTTACTGCGCTTGCCTGGCATGTGTAAGTACGCGAGTTCAAACCCCAGCACCCACATGCACAATGAAGTGTTTGAGTAATGAAGGTTACTTGAAAAACTAAATAAAAATTGCTTCTCTCTTAAAAAAAGAGAGAGAGAGAGAGAGAGAGAGAGAGATATCACGATTGCTCAAGACACACAGCTCTGTGCATAGGCCCCCACCAGAGTCAGCAGACTAAGAAAGTAACTTGTCCTAAGAGGAAAGTATTTTCCCCAATATCTACTTCTTCTTCTTCTTCTTTTTTTTTTTTAAAGAGGGACAGAGTGAGAGGGAGAGGATCAATTTTATTTGTTTTTCCATCTGGCCTTTGTTTCTCTGACCCTTAGCTGTATACGTGGTGCTGGGGTTTGAACCCAGGTCCTCGCGCATGCCAGGCAAGTGCTGTAACCACTGAGCAACCACTCCAGCCCCCAGTGTCCACTTCTGATGAGGACAAGGAGCATAGTACAAAAGAGAGAATCTCTCAGGGGTCAGAGACAGGAAGTACAAGAACTCCGCACGAAAGCCACTCCCGGCATGTATCGTCAAGGCCCAGGGAAACACCAGTCTTCGCCCAGAGTGGGAGGCCCAAGAGGAATCACTTAGGCCTGTGTCAGCCAAGTGCCCCCTGCTCTTTCCTTCTCTGAGTGAGGTCTTTGTTTACCGTAACTGTCCCACCGCAGTCACCACTGCATGTTGGATATGGGGACAGCTTGTCCTGTGGTTTATGGATTTCCAATCCCTGTGTCAGAACCAGTGAGCTGGATATGGCCTGGCTCATTTCCTCGGGGCAGGAGCTGCGAGCGCCCTGTGCCTGGAAGGAGAGGAGTGCCTGCTCGTCCTCAGCCCTGTCCACCAGTCTCTGCCTCAGGGAAGGAGAGTGACCTCCTCTTCCCAGTTGGAGAAGGAGTGCCCTGCATCGCTCCTGGGCAGTTGCCCTTCAGAGGCGGGTTCCCTTTCCCCAGCTGAGGTGCTGTGGTCCCAAAGTGCCCCCCAAAGCTCATGTGTTGGGAAAAAGAAAAGGATGACCGGGAAGACGGCACCAGTAACAAGGCGGATGTTTGGAATCTCCACTTATCGGAATAACTAAGGGCTGGAGCAGTGGCTCAGCAGTTACGACGCTTGCCCGCATGCGAGAGGACGTGGGTTCAAACCCCAGCACCATGTACACAATGAAGTGTCAGAGCAACAGAAGTCATATAAAAAACTAAGTAAAATTGATTCTCTCTCTCTCTCTCTCTCTCTCCTCTTTAAAAAAAAAAAAGGATCAAATAGAGGCTGGAGCGGTGGCTCAGTGGTGGAGTGCTTGCCTGGCATGCACGAGGTCCCTGGTTCGAACCCCAATACCACATAAACAAATAAAGGAAAAACAAAAAACAGATTAAAAACAACTCTTGCTCTCTCTTTAAAGGGGCAGGGGAAGAACAGAGTAACTAGAGAACAAAACCAAACTCATGGACAAAGTTTACAGCCAAACTGGACACCAGGATGCCCAAAATACAAGCCAGGAAGAACAAACCACCAACAGCCCCCAGAGGCTTGCACGGAGTCAGCATCTCTGCAGGAAAAACAAGGAGGCAGGAGACCCAAGAACAGATATTCAGTGGGAAGTGGGGTGAGTTACTGAGAAGAGCAGGTGGGAGGAGACAGCATCTTTCTCACTTCCACGGTGGATGGATGCTAGGGGTCCCCCACAAGCAGGAAGGCTCCATTTAAGACAGCACATGAAGCTGGAGAGGTGGCTCAGTGGTTACAGTGCTTGCCTGGCATGTGTGAGGACACAGGTTCGAACCCCAGCATCATGTACACAGCTCAGTGTCAGAGCAACAGAGCCACATGAAAAACTAAATAAAATTGATTCTCTCTGCTCTCTCACTGTCCCTTTCTTTAAAAAGAAAAAGATTGTTTCTCTCTCTCTCTCTGTCTCTCTCTCACTGTCCCTCTCTCTTAAAAAAAAAAAAAAGACAGTAACACTAAAATAAGAGACTGGAGCATCCAGCTCCCATGGACACTCAAAGTCCTGGGCGGGGAAAGGTGCCTTGCTCCTCTCCCGAGTGGAGTTGCGGTTTACTGATGGAAGAGTGGCCTCTCCTACCAAGGGGAAAAGGCCCACAAAGTGCACAGGACTCCTCCGTCCAGCTGCCTCACCGTAAAAATCCCTAGATCAGAGCTCTAGAGACCAGGACTCCATCTGAGACTGTCAGAAATCTCCAGCAGTCCACTCCACTTCTTTGTGTCTGTAAAATGGGAATAATTTTTTCCACATTTTTATTGGTGCATTATAGTTGTACATAGTGATGATACTTATTGTCACATATAAAAAAGGAATAGCCAGGTGCGGTGACACATCCCTGTAATCCCAGCAACTTGGGAGACTGAGGCAGGAGGATCACGAGTTTGAGGTCAGTTTTAGCAATTTAGTGAGGTGCTTAACAAGACTCTGACTCAAAATTTAAAAAGTGGGGGAAGGAGGTCTGGGGATGTTCATTAGCACTGTAATCTGGAATTGCTGAGCTCTTCTATGCGCTTCCCTCTCTCAAGCGCCAGAGGGCGACATAGACAGCGGGACCCCCAGTCACGATCCACCCGAAGCAGGGCCCGCACCGGCCACGCGGTGGCGCTAAGCCACTGACTTTTTCCCGCAGGCTTCGGGGAGCGGAGAGCGGACCCGGGGAGAAGATGGGGTAGAAGGGAGTCCTGGAATCCACGGGCTGAGTAGCCCCCGGGCTCCCAGGACCCAGTAGGATCAGCGGAGAACGCATGGTTTCCGAGGTCTCCGTGCACACAGGGCTCCCTGACTCCTAGCCGGGTCTGCATCCTTTCCCCGGGGCGGGGCGGGGCGCTGGGAGGGAGGGAGCGCGCTTCGGTGCGCGCTCCGGTGCTGGCTGCGGCTCATTCATCTGCGGCCGCCGCACGCCGTTGCCATGGCGACGTGATGCAGGCTGGGGGGCGGGGGAGGGAGCCCCCGGTGACGTCCGCGCTCCTCGCAGCGCGTCTCCCCGGCCTCCCTGTTCTTGCCTATTTTGGAAGAGAGCCGCAGCCCTTCTGCTGATGCGCGCGCGCTGGCGCCTTTTTAAGGCAACTGGCGGAGTGGCGGCTCCAGAGCCCGGGAGCTGCCCCCGCCCCCGAACCGCGAGCCGCGCGCGGGCCCGGCCCCGGGAAGACCCGGGCGCCGACGGCCCCCCCACCACTCCTAGCGTCCTCCACCACTATGGGGACCTTCAGCCAAGGACAGAGGAGGTCCTGCCCTTGCCCCTCGCCCTACCCCACCCCCCGCACAGGGGAGATTCCCGTAGGAACCTTGGAAGGACACCAGATGCCAGGCCTAGCGCGCTTGGGGATCCTCTGGACAAGGCCACAGAGGGACATCGCCAGGTGAGGACTTTGCTGCCCTTGGGGCCTCCCTTCAGCGCCCAGCCTTAGTCTTTTTCTCCTTGGGCTCGGTCTAGAGCCAGATTAGGATCCCAGGAAGGCCCAGCCCTCTCATTAAACTGAAAAGGAAACTGAGGCTCACAGAAGAACAGTGATTGGCCAGGGTCACATGGCCAGAGCTGAGGGAGCCTGGCTTCCTAGACAGAGGTCAATCCCCTGCTCCTTGACGCTGAGGACAGCATGCAGTGTGGGTGCCTCGGGCCCCTGCCCTGCAGGAGCAGAGGGGCGGAACAGCCCCGCCCAGCACCAACTGCCTCTCCTTCCCCAGCACAGCCCAGACCTTAAGTGGGCTTTCTGGATCAATGATGGCTCAGGGAAAGCTTCTGGATCCCACGGACTCCATGATCAACCAACCAAGTTGCTGCTTACAAACGTCTGGTTCCATTGAAGGCTTCCTGCAGCCACCAGCTTTCTGGAACTTTCTGGAATCAAATCTTTCTCAGACTGCCGGAAAGTGCCAGTTGGCTTCTGGATGGAAGCCTGCAAGCACTGGCAGGGCTCCCCAGAGCCTTGTGGACCCAGGGCTTTGGACTCCCTGCCTGTTCCTGATGACGCCTGTACCGTCCCTCCAGCACCTGCCGGGGTGTTTGACAGGGACTCACAGAGGACAACGGGAAGTACTTGACCATCCCCAAGGAGCTGTGTAGGCTCCAGACACCTCTGGGCCCCACTCTGGGCCAGTGTTGGGGACTCAGACGTGGATCTGATCCAGCCCAGCACTTGTGGGCTCTGAGCCTACCAAAGAGAGAGCTTCATGCTCTGGAAGTTAGCCCTGGAGCCTTGAATGGCACTTCCAAGGGGTATAAACTTCAGTGCACAGAAGGGGAAACTGAAGTAGCCCTCAGAAAGACATGATTCGCCAGTCACACAGAAAGCCATTGTGTTTTTGCTGAGACTAGGACCCACAGTCTTGCCTTTGGGCCCCAGGCTTATTTCTGCACCTTGACCCCAGAGGCCAGCCTCTGAGAAGTGACCCAAAGACCTGGTTCAGAATTCGCCTCCCCCAAGTGTGACCGTGTCACTTGGTTACTGCATTGTCTGCACAAGGCCTCAGTCACCCAAGACAGATGACCTCTAAATAGTCCCTGCTCCAACTGTGAGTCTGGAATTCTCTAAAAGGGTGTTTGGGCCAGGCAGTGGGGTCCCTTTGTGGCTGACTATAGGACACGCTGAGAGTTTTCTTCCATCAGACTGAAGCTAAGAAGTGCTGGCGATGGTGGTTACTTCAGCCACAGGCTATCCGGACCACTCTGCAGTTGACCTGGGGGTCAGCTTTGTGCGCTTTGGACCCCAATCAGACCCTTCCAATGGTGAGTCCCCTGATGAACTTTGCACCAGACTGTAAGAATGGCCCCAGATGGGTTGGGTTTAAAGAGAAAAAATGCAGGTCACCATCATACGTGTCTCCCCTGAGTCCATGCAGGCCTGGCCTCCAGGAGCCCGGGACACTCAACTCATGCAGGGCTGAGAACTTGGACCTCCAGGAGACTTCAGACCCTAGCACTGGGGCCATGGGTTCATCCCCGTCTGAAACTGGGTCTCAGGATTGCAGCATCCCACTTTCAAATCCTGACGCTTCTGGGGTAGGTGGGACCTGGCCCAGAGATGCCCACAGTGGCAGGAGTGAGAGAATGGCCCTTTGAGGCCAACTGGTCCAACCCTTTCATTTTGCCAATAGGGAAATGGAGGTTCAGAGAACAGAAGGGGCTTGCGTGATGCCCTCAGAGGGCTGGTGGTGAATCAAGAACCAGAATTCATGTCTCCTGATCCTCCTGTCCTGGACTCTTCTGCATCAAACACAATCTGCTGACATCTGGGCTAAGCTCACCTGCTTTCCTACCCAGACCTTTGAGTCCTTGGTGGAGGGCACCTCTGCCCACCCCTGGGGCAGGGTGACTGGGGAGCTTTCCTTTCAGCTGGCTAGTTCTTTCCACTGAAGCTTCCTGGTGTCCCCTCCCACCTACCCAGTGCCCGTTCCTTCCTGGTTCCAGAAGCTTCTCCATCAACAGGCCACTGCTGCTCTTCCTTTTCCCTCTGTGGTTCAACCGATTCTCTGCAGTTCTGGCATTGTCAGGGCTGCAGATCCTCCTCCTCCCTGCCCTTGGGGTCTCTCCTTGATTGCTTCTAGCGCTTCCCTGTGGACTCAGGCATACTGCTCATCATTGATCCCTGGTCCTTATACCCTCAGTCTTTCCTGGGGTCCCAGGGACCATGCCCTCCAGACACCCTCTCTGCTGGCCCAGGGCCAGTGGGAGTTCTCAGCCCTCATGTCCAAGGGCTTCTGTGAGTTCCTCAAGTTTTAGCAACATTTGCAGGGGCACATCAGCACATACATGCTGCAGCTGCACCTACAGCCCAGGGCCACTCAGATGGCACCATGGAGAGCCTTGAAGTCAGAGCCTCTTGTCGCCCACAGCTGTGAATAGAAGGGGGCCAAGAGGCACCAACCAAGGGGGGCTTTTGGTAATGGAATCATGAGGGCTTCAGCTGGGGCAGAACATGGTCAGATTGACTTTTAGAAGACTAACCAGGGGAGCTCAGTTGCTGAGTCCTGAAGGATGTGTTGGAGCCGAGCCAGGCTTTCCGTCTCTGGATTTGGGGGAGCACTGATGACAAACCCTCAGGGTCACTTTGCGTGCACCCTTTGGCTTCCCTGTCATCGCCGTCTGTTTTGGAGCTGCTGCAGCCCCCAGCTTAACCAACTCCATGTAGTCCTCTCAGACCAAGCCTAGACGAAGGCTGCAGAAGGCTGGCAGTGCCAGGCCCCCGCCCTTGCTGAGCCAGCCCGGGTTGGCCCGGCATTGTTGTGCTCAAAATTGTGTTTTTCATAAAGTTAAAATGGTAACAATTCATATTCCGTCATCCGGTACACATTTTGTTCCTTTTGTACGTCAGCCTTTGTTCTAAGTGTTTGACGGTTTAGCTCACTTCGTGTCTGCCCTTGATGTAGATGCTATTGTTCTCTTCATATCTCTGTTTAACAGGAAGGTAAACTGAGACACAAGAGATTTCGTCACTTAGTTAAACGGCACAAAAACTCAGCCCAGAGCCTGATGCAGCCTCCACCTGCTCCTACCTCTCCTGCCTCTGGTCCCTCCTGCCAGCCTCTCCACATAGACCACATCTACTCTCACCGGCTCTCAGTGGCCCTTCAAATAGCCGAAGATGCCACACCAACCTCTTTAGGTCTTTGAGCAAAATATTTCTGTTCTTCCATCTTTAAAATTTTTCTTACAAATGTTTATGTGCTCTTTGCTCCATGCTGAGGAGTCAAGGGTGAGCAGGGTGGATCTCTCCCTGCCAGCTGGCTGCAGAGGGTCAACTCATCCTAGAAAAAGTGCAAAGTCGCTATTGCAACAAGAGTTGGTTGAGGTGCAGGTGCCTGGGAAGCTGTGACTGGGGATCTGACCTAATGAGGAAGATCAGGGAAGGCTTTCTGGAGGAGGTGAGACTTGAGAGACCCCAGGAAAATGAGATGAACCAGGCCCAGGTGAGGGGCAAATAGCACCTCTGAGGAGGGCAGAGAAGGTGCAAAGACGTCTGTGGAGGGCAGGAGGCCAGCAGGGCCCAGGCTGGAGGAAACCGCCTTCAGCTGGAAGACAGGGCAGGGGACACAGGAGGCAAGGCAGGCTACAGGATGGGGGTGGCCCAGGTCGCTCCTCACAACTGCTGGCCACCCCTGTGCTCAAGGCTGGGCCTGAGCCGCTTCCTCGCAGTACCCCACCCCCAGCCAGCAGAGCTGCAGCCAAGCTCCTGGTCCAGGCACTCTGCCCTCTCCCCAGCAGCATTCTGCACCCCTGTTAATGCATCCTCGGCCTCATGTGCGGCACGGGTCCTGTGTAGTCTTCTTCCTGTGGCACCCTTTGGCTTCTCTGTCACTGCTGTCCCGGTCCATCCTGCCCTGCCTCACTACCCAGCACAGCCTGGCCAGCAGGACACTTGTCCCCAGCTACTTGGCTCAAACACACCTCCCCAGCCTTCATCTCTCACACGGCTCCCCCAAACACCCTGCACCCCTGTTTCACAACAGCACCCCTTGAAGCCTTGCTGGGGTCCTCTCTTTCTCGCCAGCCTCCATCACATTACCACAGAGCCCAGCCCCGACTCAGCCCCCAGGTGATGTGACATGTAGGGCCTCCACGCCTGACCCCTGCGCCAGGCTGGGCCCTGCACTGAGTGCTGTTGGGGAGACAGACAAGAGAACAGGGGTGATGATGCTGTGTGTGTCACAGTGATGAGGAGACATGGGGGCCAGAGCGGAGGTGACAGCCCCCAGGGCGGACCAGCGGCTCCTTCCAGCTGAGGAGGCCCCTGGAATGCATGCGCAAGGGTCTGACTTCTCCTCCAGACCCCCAGCTCCTGGAGGCCAAGGCTGATTTCCACCGTGCTCAGAGGAGTCGAAAAGTTTTTCAGGATTGATCTTCCTTCCCTCCTGGGAACAAGCGCTGCTCTTCGCTACATGCCTGGTCCTCCTATCTCAGCCTCGCCCAGAAGGCCCTCGCCTTTCCCCACGTGGGCTCCACTCTCCCTCTACCTCCCTCTCCATGGCTCCATGCCCCTCACCTTCCTGCTCAGTCTGCTGCCCGTCCCTGACCATCCCAGCAATGCGTGGTTGCAGTGTGCACCCTCTCTGCATGAGATCTGTTGATTTCAGAACCATAAATAGATAAAATGTTCTGAATGCTTCCATGTGTAAGTAGGATCGAGGGGATAATAGCATAATGAAGACCGTAGGAGAAAGAAAACATCCTTCCAGGATGCAAGGGAAGACAGCGCAGCCGCCACACAGACCTGTTCCCTGCATAGACGGTGCACTATAGACTCCGGGCCTGGGGACGGGGCTAGACAATCTGTTGGAAGAGCTTTACATGGCTTCAAATCCATCAGTTCAAAAGAACAATCTAGTTAACAATAAAACAGAAAGAAGTATAAGTCAAGGAACCTGGATTCCAATTCTGGATCTGGCTCCTTCCAGCTGCATGACCCTGGGCATGTTACTCAACTTCTCTGAGAAGGCACGTAGAGATTCTTCCGCTGCGTTAGATTGGAGGCTTCTTTCCATAAGAAAATCGTGTCTTCCTGGCAATAACTTAATCAGTAACATGGGACAAATCCTTCTTCCCAAAATGTAGTCCTGAGCACTGGAGTTGGGATAGGGATGGAGTGTAGCACTGGGCCTCTTCATGGCCAGCTCCAACTCATGTTTCCATGGGAACAGGATGGGGAGCATCACTCCTTCCTGGGGGGACTAACTGTGCACACCTACAAAGGGGGCTAGAAGTTCATGGGATCCTGGCCCATAGGGCTTCCCAATCTCTCTTCCCACAGAGTGTGCTTAAGGCCTGGTCTGCTCCAAGGCATTTGGAAATGTAAAGGGAGAGGAAGGGACAGTTTAGTATGCTCTGGGTTCAGAGAGTTTTCTGGGTGAGAAAGAGGGAGGGGAAAAGTGGAGAACTTCCTGGGTGAACTCACCTTCTACTCTCAGAATGGCCAACTTTTTCTGTAATGGGTTAGATAATAAATATTTGTGGCTTTGCAGGCCATATGGTCTGTGTTGCAACTACTCAACTCTGCCACTGTGCTGTGAAAACAGCCACAAACAATAAATAAATTAATGGAGGTGACTGTGTTCCAATAAAGCTTTATTTGTAAAAAGATGAAGTGGGCCACAGTTAGCATGTGGATCAGAGTGTGCAGGCTCCTGCTGCACCACATGGCACAAAAAAAATAAGTCTTGGTTGGGATTCAGGAGCTAAGCCTGAGGCTCAGCATTGCCGCCTTGCTGTGTGACTCTGATTAAGTCATTGTCTATCTGTGATCCTTACTGTCACCATTTATCAAATTAGCGTAATAATGTCAGATTGGTCACAAAAGCCTATCTAACAGATCAGAGGAACTCTGAAATCTTTTCATCGCTCTCCTCCATCATTTTGAATGGAGCTGCACCCATTGCCCACTCTAGCCCCACCAGGCCATGCCCTTGCCTGCCTAGGGTGGTGGCAGCCTGCCAGAAAGAGGAGGTGTCTTTCTCCAGAGCCAGATTCCTGGTCTTCTTTTCCAATCCCCAGCGCCAAGTGACCCCATTTCTGTAGCAAGCCTAGCAAAGAAAGAAATGAGGAATCCCTTCTTTCCACCACCCAGCCATTTGGCAGGAGGCTACAGTCACTGGAAGGAGGAATCCGGCTTCTGTGGCTGGTGGCCAGGCCATGGAGAAGGCCTTTGAGACTCGAGCTGGGGCTAGAGTCAGGAAAGGTGAGCTTTTGTGCTCCCCTAGAACATTCACCTATGGTCCCAGCCTCCCTGGGGCTCACATCTAACAGCCTCAGCTAGGGATGACTGGCCACACCACAGGTCTTGAGCCATCTTGCCTACCTGCTGCCTGGTCTGATGACCACTCAGTGGTGACCACTTGGTCATCTTTTCATCATCTCTGAAGCCCCATCAAGCCAATTCCCTCATGTTCCCCGCCTCTTCCTCTTCTTCTCCCTGTCCTTCTCCCTTCATCCTTCTTTTCTTTCTCTTAGACATATTTATCCAGAGAGAGACACAATATATGTAGATAGCCCTCTATCAAGATCCTTGCTTCAAATCTTCAAAAAATAAATTGGCAGGGGTCTCCATGCTGTTCTGAAGAACCAGATTTCTCCTTCCAACTCCATCCCAGGAGGTTATCCTCTTGGAAATCTCTGGAAAAGATACACCTCCTCTTCTGTAACAGGGGTGAGGGGTGATTTCCCCCCAGATCCCCAATAAAGCTATGCAAGACAGGGGCAAGGGATCTCATGGCCTGTTCTTGCTATAAAAAGGCCTTTTTCGGAAAAAATAATAAAGAAAGGAATCAGCCAATCCCTCCTCGATGCCATCACCTCTTCTTGGTGATTTTTCGGGGAAGGAGTGGGCGGGTTGCCATGGCAACAGATGCGCGCTCTGCTCAGTAAAGAAGGGACCTTGATATTTTTTTCTCTCTCATTCTCTCAGTTGTGTGTCTGTGTGTGTGTCTCTCTCTCTGTGTGTGTATGTGCGTGCTACACATGACTATGCCCACACCAGGAATTTTTTTTTTTTAGAACTAAAGAAAGCCCTTCTCTTCTCTCAGCTCCCCAAATATGGAGTGATGGAAAACCACTTACTCCTGCAGGCCAGGAAGGATCAGGATGTTTCCAGAGAAAAGGGAGTGCTCATGTGGGGTTCCTTTCGTACACGTTTTTACTAGAAATTGCATGTGACAAAGAGACCTTTGCACATGATTGGGGACTAAGGATTTGAAAGAAGGGAAGATGCTGGGTGAGAGGTGGTGAGGAAGAGATGAATGGGGCATGAGACCAAAATATGACATCAGAGAGGGCAACAGGAGATATCCTGAGCCTGGGGAAGTGTGCAAGTCCACATGCAACTTCAGATGCCGAGAGAAAGGTCAGAACAGACTCAGAGAGGAGCACACACACACACACACACACACACACAGAGGAAATTATAAAAATGCATATACACAGGCACAAGCATAGAACTACATACAATATAGGAAGGTGGAGATTTTTTTAAAAGACATGCATAGATGCAGGCACAGGCAGGTACACAGATACACAGAGATGGACACACAACTACAAAGGCACATGCAGACAGACACATGGATACAGACACCCAGACATGTTTAGACAGGCTCAGATGCAGACCCACGGGGTCGTACAGTCTTGTCTAGCGAACATTCTCTCTCTCCCATGTGCACACACGCACACCCCTCCCTCAAATTGCCCAAGCATCCTCCAGCAATTGTGCATACTGGGAATGGTGCCTACTTATCCAGCAGGTTTGGCTTGGAAGTCTCCCTCCCAACCCCCACCCCCACCATTCCCTGTACACATGCACCCAAAGCCCCTCTTCCCAATTCACTCCCTTGCGCACTTTCCCATAGCCCACGGACTATGATACCCCCTCACAGGCTCCCAATTCTTAGCCACTTCTGCTGCTGCTCCTGCTGCCTGCCGCTTGGGGGGGAGAATGGGGTGACTCAGCCAGGCCAGGATGACTCACACTGCCAGTATTTTTAGCAGCGGCCAGGAGCTCTCTAGCTTGCCAGCCGCCCCCCTCCTCCTGCTTGCTATTTCTGAACCGTCACTGGTGATATAAATAGCTCCTCTCCCACGGCCTGAAGCTGCTGCCAAGCTATTTTTGGTTCTGCACAGTTAAAAATAGTTTCACAGAGGTGGGAGGCAAGAGGAGTGGGAGCTGGCTTAGGGAGAGGAGACTTTGGGGGCATACAGAGCCTCTCAACTTGAATCAGAGTGGGCGGACTAGGATGAGCCCTTCTTTGCCTCCTCCCGTGTCCCTTTCTAGACCCTTCTTGCTTTCGAAAGTGCTTTCTTTCCAGTCTATTCTACTGGAAAAATCCAAGGACTCTTCCCTGGAGCCCAGTTGTCCTCCTAGAGCCCAGGAATCTTGACCTCTAGCAACCCCACCCTTTTATTCTCAGAGAACAAGGAGCCAAAGAGGGGCTTCACCCTAAGGCCCATGTGGACGGGAGACCTGCTCCCCCATTGCAGGGGGAGCATAGTCAATCTGACTTGCGCGCCAATGCTCCAGCACCATGGACAGCGACCGGTGCGCCAGTGTTTCCTTGTGAATCTGCTCGGACTGCTGACCGCTAACTGGACCCGGTCAACAGACAGACCCCTCTTATTGTGGTGGGGCACCCATCCAGGACCTAAAGCATAAGTAGGTGAAGAAAACAGGAAGGAACAGAAGCTTGAGGGAGGAGTGAGTAGGGACATTGGTAGTCAGAGACATACATCCTGGAGGGACCATCTCTCCATCATGCGGGTCAGCGGGTGACAGACACATGCACAACATTCCCCCTTCTCAGTCGTGCCACTGACCATAGGATGGCTTGTGTGGATGGCCCAATCTCTGCCAAAATGGCACAAGAGAGTCAGGACAAAGCCAGGAACCCCTCTTAGACTACAGCATCATTATCCCCAGCTGACTTCTCCCACACTGCCTGTCTTGCTATCACCCATTTTGATGAGGATTGGGGGTTTCTTGACCCCCAGCTTTTCATCTCTACCCTTCCTGTGTGACTCTTTACAATCAGGCCAACCACCTCCCCAATTTTTAAGTGGCTTCATTTCTAGCCCTTCAAGTGATTTTGCATACCCTGTGCTCCCCCAAATGAGGTTTCAGATTTTAAAAAATGTCCCTTAGACCACTGCCTGCTCCTTTTGTGGGATCCTGGGGTAAGAGAGGCACCCCGTTTCCTCTGCAGGGAGCAATTACGTGTGATGTACAGAGAAAGAAGATAGGCGGGTATAATGCAAATGATGATCCTGGCAACAACAACAAAAAAAAAAAAAAAGAAAAGAAAAGAAAAGAAAGACAGACGTGGTGGAACAGAAGGGGAAGCTTAGGAGCTTCAAGGGCTCATAAAATAGACTACCTAGCATGCAACGAGATTTAAAACGAATGGATGGGGTGTGGAGAGTTGAAGGTGCAGAAACAGAGCGAGGAATCTTCGTGCTGAAAATGGGGAGAGGGTTGGGGGGAGGCGTGGAGGAGAACCCCCCGAGTTGAAGGGTCCCTGGCAGGTGCTGCAGTCGCGGAGGGCCCAGTTCGGCCCCCTCGCTTCTCTGCAGCCTCCCCCTCTTCCCCGCCGGAGCGGCGGGGGGAGCTCTCCGGAGCCGCGCGGAGGCAGCCAGGCCCCGCCCGCCGCCGCGGCTGCCGCCGGAGGATTCCTGTCCTAATATGGAGCTGGGATTCCCCCGGCCCCGCCCCCGCCCCCGGCCCGCGGGAAGGATCGAGGCTCCCAGAGGGCGGGGGAATCGCTCGCTTTGGGGGCCGGCAATGCGGGAGGGGTGGGGGAGGTCTAAGTGCAGACTACTCCGTGCCCTGGGTCCCTGCCTCAGTTTCCCCCCATTAGTGACTAAGGTTAATTGACCAGCAGAGAAACGAAGAGTCACTGCGGACTACAGCGTTGGTATTCTTATTCTCGGCGGTGGGAAAATAGACCAAGACCCGATTCAATTGGTCCCTTTTCCACAGGACCCCCCTTTCCATCCCACCCTAGGGACTTAGACCCCCCATATAACTACCCTTGATAAATCGCCAAGGCGGGGACTTGGAAAAGGAGGAGGAAATATTAGTTCTTTGAAAATGGACAAGGGGATCCCAGACTGAGGAGACCCCAGGGAGGAATTCCAGGTGTGACCTATGCCCCAAAGGCAAAGGAAAGCCCTGTCTCCCCCCCACCCCCATGTGATTGTGACCTTTGTCTGGCATATGCGGAGGGAGAGATTTGTCAATGACCCCATTCCCCTATCTCCTTGCAAAAACTCAGCGTCAGTACCAGCCCTCCTTGCCCTCTATGCTCTGGGGGCTTCAGACCACCTAACCTGTGCCCTGTCCCTTCCCCCCAGTTGAACACACTGGGAAGCCTGGGTCCCCGCACCCCGCTTCGGGCTTCTCTAAGGCAGCGCCAGGCTCTGCTCAGCTCCCGCCAGCCGCGGCCCCCTCCGCAGCCTCCTTCTCCCCCCTCCCCGGCCCCCCTCCCGCGCCCGTTCAACGTCATGGGATGACGTCGGAAGCCGGGGAGGGAGGAGGAGCGCCCCCCCTCCCCAGTTAGCGGCTCCCGCTGCAGCTTGCTTAGCCCAGCCTCCCGCTTTCCCGCCCCCCCGGCTCTGAAACGAGCCCCCCACGCCCGGCAGGAGCTATATAAGGCGGAAGGAGGCAGGCGAGGGGGGCAGCGCAGCCGAGCGGAGCCCAGGAGAGCAGAGAGAGCGAGAGCCGGAGCGAGAGCCTGGGAAGCCCGGAGGAAGCTGCCGGTGCATCGGGACAGGAACGCAGGTGTTCGGGGCGCCGGCGCTGGAGCTCCACGGCCGGCAGTCATGTACCGCTCCACCAAGGGCGCCTCCAAGGCGCGCCGCGACCAGATCAACGCCGAGATCCGGAATCTCAAGGAGCTGCTGCCGCTGGCCGAAGCGGACAAGGTCCGGCTGTCCTACCTGCACATTATGAGTCTCGCCTGCATCTACACGCGAAAGGGCGTCTTCTTCGCTGGAGGTGAGCAAGCTGGGGCTGGCTACCCGAGACCCAAGCTGGCGGGCACCGGGGACAGTGGAGCTGGGGAACTCGCCAGTGCTGCCGCAGTTCTAAGGCAGCGTGCGGGAGAGCTGAGCAGAGAAGGGCTCGGGACTTCCTACTTTTCTTCCTGAGCTCCACCGTCCAGACCCCACTTTAGTTCTGGATGAGGGTTAGATAATCTGAATGGTGCCCCTAGAACCAGATTTAGGGGAGGAGAAGACGCAGGACAGAATGGCTCCAGTCCCCACCAGCACAGAGCGGGATGGAGTCTCCAAAGCCTGCGGAAAGGCTCTTTGCTGAAAGGGCTCCGCAGCCGCCTTGGAGCGCTGTCCGCGGTGCTGACCGCGATGTGCGCTTGTGAGGCGCTGTCTGCGGTGCTGAATCCAAGTCCGCTCCGGAGCTCTGTCCACGGTTCTGACACCCAGGGCCGTGGAGGCACTGCCCCCCCCCCCCCCCCCCCCCCCCCCCCGCCTCCGGCTTAGAAGTCTGAGGGCTACCTGGCTAGGAGTTCCAGCAACAGGTTCCCTGGCCAAGAGCTGTGGACAGCGGGCCAACAGGTGTTTGCAGAGGCAGGTCAATGAGGAATCCCTCTGGCTTCTCTGAAACTCACCGTGGCTTCCTCACTCCTGCTTTGCTTCCCAATTTTACCCTGACTCACCACATCTCCTCATCCCACAGGCGCTCCTCTGGCGGGCCCCACGGGGCTTCTCTCAGCTCAAGAGCTTGAAGACATTGTCGCAGCACTGCCTGGATTTCTGCTTGTGTTCACAGCTGAGGGGAAGTTGCTGTACCTGTCTGAGAGTGTGAGCGAGCATCTGGGCCACTCCATGGTGAGTACTGAGGGTCCCTTCAGTCAGACTGGGACATGAACTGGGTACACTAAGCTTTCCACTCCTAAGAAACTGAGAGTTATTGGATAAGGAGGGGTTCTTCCCTGAAAGAGGCTATGGACCAAAGATTGTCTCTGGCAGCCCTCACTAATGGTCATCTTTCTTTTCCCTAGGTGGACCTTGTTGCCCAGGGTGACAGCATCTACGACATCATTGACCCAGCTGACCACCTTACTGTGCGTCAGCAACTCACCCTGCCCTCTGCTCTGGACACTGGTAAGAACTCCCTTCTTCTTCCTTCAGTCCAACCTCCCTCTGCTGACCCTTTCTACCCCATTCACCATCTTTCTCAGCCACCCATCCTCTTAATAGTTTTTTCTCTTTGCCCACTTAGATCGCCTCTTCCGTTGTCGCTTCAACACCTCCAAATCCCTTCGGCGCCAGAGTGCAGGCAACAAACTGGTGCTTATTCGAGGCCGATTCCATGCTCACCCACCTGGGGCCTACTGGGCAGGAAACCCTGTGTTCACTGCTTTCTGTGCCCCACTGGAGCCGAGACCCCGACCCGGTACTGGCCCTGGCCCTGGCCCTGGCCCTGCCTCGCTCTTCTTGGCCATGTTCCAGAGCCGGCATGCTAAGGACCTAGCCCTCCTGGACGTATCTGAGAGGTGAGTCCAGAGTTCTCTAACTCCAGGAGGAAGGCAGGCCAGAGATGATGGGTCCCTAGAAGCTGGAGTCAGGGGCAGGGAGGATGGGATTTAGGGGCAGAGGATCTGGGATGGAGTGAGGTGCATGGGTTCCAAGCAAGGAAAGCACAAAGCTGACCTCACCCTTTCCACCTTCCCAGTGTCCTAATCTACCTGGGCTTTGAGCGCACTGAACTGCTCTGTAAATCGTGGTATGGACTGCTGCACCCTGAGGACCTGGCCCATGCTTCTGCTCAACACTACCGCCTATGTGAGTGTCCAGAGAGGCTGAGGACAAGACAGGGAGCTGGGAAAGGGCACAGGAGATCAGACCAATAGTGGCTGTGGTCAATATTGCTGTTGGGGAGATACCACAGTGCTAACATCAGGGTGAAGGGTGAAGGCAAGAGTAGAGCCAGAGCTGAGGAACTCTAGTATGAGGTCAAGGTGGGGGAGCTGTGGGTACAGGTTAGAGTAGTCAGAAAAGTAGTTGTCATGGTTCTCTCAATTCAGTGGAGAAATGACCAAGGTTGGGGTTTAGGTGGTGTCACCTAATGGCTATCCTAAACTTTCATTCTTCTTTCTCCCCAGTGGCTGAGACTGGAGATATTCAGGCAGAGATGGTGGTGAGACTGCAGGCCAAGCCTGGAGGCTGGGCATGGATTTATTGCCTGTTATACTCAGAAGGTCCAGAGGGCCCTATTACTGCCAATAACTACCCAATCAGGTGAGCTGAAGAGGCAGGGACCTGGGGGGCAGCCGATGTCTGCATGGAGGAGAAACACATGAGAAAACTGCTCTGGGAATGGACACCAAACCCTTACCAGCTGCCTCTTCTCTCCTCTTCAGTGACACGGAAGCCTGGAGCCTCCGCCAGCAGCTAAACTCTGAAGACACCCAGGCAGCTTATGTCTTGGGCACCCCGACCATGCTGCCCTCATTTCCTGAGAATGTGCTCCCCCAGGAGCAGTGCTCTAACCCACTCTTTACCCCACCTCTTGGGGCTCCCAGAAGCACTGGATTCCCCAGCGCTCCTGAACTAGGTGTTGTCTCAGCACCAGAAGAGCTTCCCCGACCACCCAAGGAGTTAGATTTCAGTTACCTGCCATTTCCTTCTGTACCTGAGCCTTCTCTCCATGCAGAACTGAGCAAGGATCTTGTGTGTACCCCACCCTACACACCCCACCAGCCGGGAGGCTGTGCCTTCCTCTTCAGCCTCCATGAGCCCTTCCAGACCCATTTGCCTGCCCCATCCAGCTCACTTCAAGAACAGCTGACCCCAAGCACCGCGACCTTTTCTGATCAGTTGACACCCAGCAGCGCAACCTTCCCAGATCCGCTCACCAGCCCACTGCAAGGCCATTTGACCGAAACTTCGGCCAGAAGCTATGAAGAACAACTGACTCCCTGCACTTCCACCTTCCCAGACCAGCTACTTCCCAGCACTGCTACCTTCCCAGAGCCTCTGAGCAGCCCTGCCCAGGAGCAGCTGACTCCTCCCAGCACAGCATTCCAAGCACACCTGAATAGTCCCAGCCAAACTTTCCCAGAGCAACTGAGCCCCAATCCCACCAAGACTTACTTCGCCCAGGAGGGATGCAGTTTTCTCTATGAGAAGTTGCCCCCAAGTCCTAGCAGCCCTGGTAATGGGGACTGCACACTCCTGGCCCTGGCCCAGCTCCGGGGCCCCCTCTCTGTGGACGTCCCCCTGGTGCCTGAAGGCCTGCTCACACCTGAGGCCTCTCCAGTCAAGCAGAGTTTCTTTCACTACTCTGAGAAGGAGCAAAATGAGATTGACCGTCTCATCCAGCAGATCAGTCAATTGGCTCAAGGCATGGACCGGCCCTTCTCAGCTGAGGCTGGCACTGGGGGACTGGAGTCACTTGGAGGGCTGGAGCCCCTTGACTCCAACCTGTCCCTGTCGGGGGCTGGCCCCCCTGTGCTCAGCCTGGACCTGAAACCCTGGAAATGCCAGGAGCTGGACTTCCTGGCTGACCCTGATAGCATGTTCCTGGAAGAGACGCCCGTGGAAGACATCTTCATGGATCTCTCTACTCCAGACCCCAGTGGGGAATGGGGTTCAGGGGATCCTGAGGCAGAGGGCCCAGGACGGGCCCCATCGCCTTGCAACAATCCGTCCCCAGAAGACCACAGCTTCCTGGAGGACCTGGCCACCTATGAAACCGCCTTTGAGACAGGTGTCTCAGCATTCCCCTACGACGGGTTTACTGATGAGTTGCATCAACTCCAGAGCCAAGCTCAAGACAGCTTCCATGAAGGTGAGTCCAGCCCCAAAGTCCAACAACTTGTTTCCCTGTCCTTCCAATGAGATGCAGATGGAATTAGGTGAATCAGTCCCTCTCTGTACCTCAATTTTATTAAGGAGATGGTATCACCCACTGCTAAGAGTGTGGAAGTTTTTGATCAATAGACTTGGCAGGCAGGAGCCGGGCGTGTGGAATTGATTGCCATAGAATCCTTAAGGAAAGGTGTATATATTGTAACTCTGTGGGACCTAAATTAGACACCACCCCACTTTCCAAACAAAGACAATCAAGGTCCCAGAGTTAAAGAAACTTTCCTTAGGTCACAAAAACATGGCTGGAAATTGATTCAAATTCACATTCAATTAGAGTTCTAACCCTTAAAGGAGATATGAAGCAAGAGTCTGTAGAGACTGGGGAAAGAGGATGGGGTTCAGCCCCTGGTCCCATCACAGGGAGTTCCTGGCTATGGCCTCATTTCCAAAACCACAGCCATAGTTTCACTCCATCTATCCAAACTGCCCCTTCTCTGCTGAGTCTTGGGGTCATTTGGTCATTGAGCCAACATATTTGAAGCCCATACTGTATTCTGGCACTGTCCCACACCCTCAGCCCAAGGACCCTCTTTTCTAATAGATCTGATCAACTCTTCCCCTCCCTCTCTCTCTCTCTCTCTGCAGATGGAAGTGGAGGGGAACCAACGTTTTGAATAAGTCTGTGACTTAACGTCGTCAAGTATGGCATATTGTCATCAAGACGTGGAGCCGCTCTCCACCCCCCCGGGACTGTTGGGGGGATTCTGGGGGCCAGAGGGGGATATATCTGATTTCCCAGGCCCTGAAGGATCTGGGGGGGTGGTGGGAGGGCAAGGGAGGGGAGCTTCTTTTTAAAATCAAGAGACTTCGAGCGATCCCAGTTTCCATTTCAATCTGTATTCACTCGTAGTGAGTTTCCTTGAATGCGATTTCAAGCAGAGAATGGGGGAGTCTCACTTCCCCCCGTGCTGCCCCATGGGCCTGGGCCAGTTCTCCACTCCTGGGGGCCAAGCCACCCCTGGGCCTTGGTGGGGGAAAGGCAGGGCCCACCTGGGCCAGCCTGTGCCCCAAGGGGCTCTTGACACCCACGTAGAATTCTCTACACACCAGTAACGGGATTTCAATTCCGATGGACTCTGCCGCCCCTGCGGCCCTTCCTGTGACTTTTGCACCCCGCGCCTGGGGTGGGGGGTGCGAAGAGACGCTACGTTCCTTTCCGATGGAGGAAGGCGACCTGCTGTCACACGTGTGCTTGCAAGAGCGCGTGTACCTGGTGCGGGATCACCCAGCTGCCAGACCACCTGGGCCTGCCCAGACGGCCACCTTGTGGTGCTGTGGTGACTTTGTAGCCAACTTTATAATAAAGTCCAGTTTGCCTTTTTGGTACTCCTGGTGTCTTGACTACTGTGAAAAGGGAAAGGTGAGGGAGTGAGACGGTGTGGGCCCAGGTGGGAGCCTGGGGGCGGGAGGCAGGTGCTGGACCTGCTTTGCCCTGGCATTTCGTCGTTTGCGTGTGTCCCCCTGGCCCTTTACGCTACTCTACATGCGCAGTGCAGAAGCTGCAGCTTCACCCTGCCCTTCAGGTGCTTGATGCCCAGTCCTGGAGGACTGGGGTTCTCCTCCCTGCTCCAGTACTCACAGCACGGGAGCGAGCAGAGAGCCAGGGGACGGACACGAGGCTTCAGGGTGGCTTGCATCCTGGACTTGGGTTTGATGCTTCCAGACACAACTCCTTTCTTCGCCCTGTCCTGTGTGCAGGAAAGTGACATCACTGTGAAGCCCTGGAAGTGATAACGAGCTCTGTTGTCCTTTCAGAGGGCTTCCATCTAGCAAACTCCTTTGCACCCCTCATTTACTGCAGTAAGTCCTCCCTTCACTGATAAAGAAACGGAGGCTCATAAGCTGACGGCTATCCGCACCCGGTTTCTGAGAGACACAGGTTGACACACCCATGTCATCCTCACCCCAGCCCTGGATTTATTTTTTCTGCTTCCAAAGCCAGTGAACAACATCCCAAACTATCCCATCCCAGGTTTCCCAAGAAGGGCAGGCTTGGGGCTGGAGCAGGGGCCTCCCCGCTCAGGTGCAGGATAGGGAACCCCTCCTCTTGTCCACTCTGGATCTGTAAGGTGGAGCGGAGCAGAACTCAGTGGATCAAGAGGAGGAGGTTTCCAGAAGCCACAGGGCGTAGCTGGTGAGGGCAAATGAATATTAGCAGACAGACCCAATCCAAAGCCCGACTCTGCCCATTATTTGCTGAGTGGTTTCCCTGTCCCAGTTTCTTCACAGGAGAGGTGAGATGTCAAAAGTGACTCCAGGGGCTGGAGCGGTGGCTCAGCGGTTACAGTGCTTGCTTGGCATGCGTGAGGATGCGGATTCAAACCCCAGCACCATGTACACAACTAAATGTTGGAGCAACACTTTGAACTGGATGGGGTCTCTTTGAAGCAGAGAGCACAAGAAAGACTCAAATTGTTAGATTAAATCAGGAGGCAATCTTGACCTTGAGGTTTCTTTCTCAAGGAAAGAAAAAGGACTTTAAGCCCCATACAGGGGCTGGGTTCCAGGAGCTGGGAAGACAGCCCTGAGAAATCCCCTAACCCTCTTCTCTTTCCTAAGCCTGCAGCTGTAAGGTCAGGCCCTGCAGAGGGTCCCTTAAGACCTAGGGACCTGTCGCTCCTTTCCCTCCTTGGATGGGTCCTTGGATGGAACAGGAGGGCGGACCCTTGCCCTCTGCCTTCCTGTGCCCCTGGTCTGCATCTTGGACAAAAGAACTGTCTTGCCAGCCCAAGGAGGACCAAGGTGGCTCTGCGCCACCCCTAGCACCACACTAAGGGCCAGCATATAGCAGGCACAACAATTTCTGAAGATAGGTCCAAAGCTTTAAACGGTAAGTACCAATTTCTACCATAAGGAAAGTTTTCCCTAACTTCCCAGAGGACAAAGGGCTATAATTTTTAGCTTGGAATCTTTCTTTTTTCTTAAAGAGAGAGGGACAGTGAGAGAGACAGAGAAAGAGAGAAACAACTTTATTTAGTTTTTCACATGGCCTTCGTTGCTCCAACACTTAGTTGTGTATGTGGTGCTGGGGTTTGAACCTGGGTCCTTGTGCTTGCCAGGCAAGCACCGAAACCACTGAGCCTCCAGCCCTTAGCTTGAAATCTTAAGTGACCATGAGCCCAAGACACTTGGGTGTTGCATCCGAAAACTGACCTGGTCATTAAAAATGAGGAAAGTCTGTGGAGTTTTCACAGCCAGAGGAATCTAAGGAAACATAATGAGGAAATGTAATGTGGAAGACTGCAGCAGAGAAAGGATGCGAGTTAACAAGGAAATCTGAAGAAAGTCTGGAATTTTGTTAATAAAAATGCATCAGTATTGGCTCATCAGTTGTGACAAGGGTACCACATAAGATGTTAGGAATAGGGGGATTGGGGCGTGGAGTGTGTGGGAACTCTGTCCTATTGAGATTTTTCGGTAACTCTCAATCTATTCTCAAACAAAACTTTTAAAAGTAAAACTAAATTTTAAGAAATAAACATTTTATGTGAAAAAAATAAACACTGGCCTGGCATTTGGCGGCGTTGGTAGACAGTGTGTTCTGAAGAGAAGGCCCCAGTTCAGGACAGGAGATTCAGATCACTTGGACCAGAGCTGAGAAAAGGCTGAGAAGGGCCAATGGCGCCATCTGCTGGAAGAAGTGCCCACTTCTGTTCCTCATTGGTCTGGCGCCAGTGTCAGAGCACCAATTTGCTTAGAACAGATGGGTAAACTGAGGCCAAGGAACAGAAAAGGATTTGCCCAATGGCACTCCTAGAGCGGCTAAAAAAACCACATCTGGCCGGGCGTGGTGACACATGCCTGCAATCCCAGCAATTTGGGAGGCTGAAGCAGGAGGATCCCAAATTCAAAGCCAGCCTCAGCAACTTAAGGGAGGCCCTATGCAACGTAGTGAGACCCTGTCTCAATATAAAAAGTAAAAAGGCCTGGGGAGGAGGCTCAGGGTTTAAGCACAGCTGGGTCCAATCCCTTGTACCAAAAGCAAAAGCAAAGAAACCAAATCTGGACAGGTGCAGTGGTGCATGCTTATAATCGCAGCGACTCAGGAGGCTGATGCCGGAGGACTGCAAATTTGAGGCCAGTCTCAGCAACAACCCTGTCTCAAAATAAAAAATAAAAAGGATTGGGCTGGGGCTGTGACTCAGTGGTTCAACCCATGGCACAAAAAGAAAAAGAAAGAAACCACGTGTGACCCTGAGAGTAGCTGTGTAACTGCTGTCCTGAGAGGGAGCACAGACAGGGGTCGTAAAGACTGGGCTCAAGTAACAGCTCTGCCATCTCATTTTCTCAAGGGACACCTACAATGCCAGGAGCAGGGGGAAACCGAAAAGACAGACGCGATCACAGGGCATGAAGACATAACAAGGTGTAAAATGTCTAGAAGGAGCACACAGCATGTGTGGAAAAGGAAAGAACGAGAGTGACATGGTTTCAAAATAAAACATAAAACAGGCGGGGAATGTGACACCCCCTGCCCCAAAAAAGAAGCAGGAACTGTGTCCCAGAGCCAGGGCCTGGCACATAAGCCCAAAAACTGCATCAACAAATGATGTTCATTACAGATTGTTAGTAATTTTTTTTTTTATGTAACCAAGGGCTGGAGACATGGCTCAGCTGTTGGAGCGCTTGCCTGACACGCACAAGGAGCCGGGTTCAAAACCCAGCACCACATACACAACTGAGATGGCCAGATGAATAAATAAATAAAAATTGATTCTTTCTCACTCTCTTCCTCTTAAAAAATGCAACAACAAAATACCCAACAGTTGAAGACTTGGTTAAATAAACTATGGTCACCAATAAGACAAGATAACTAAGGCTTCACTGAAATTGTTTTAGTGGCTAAGCATGGTGGAGCACGCTGGTGGTCCTCGCACTCAGGAAGGAGGCTAAGACTGGACAAATAGTGAGACCTTGTCCTGAGGGAAAAAAGGAAAAAAGAAAAAGCCAGACCTGGTGGCTCATGCCTGTAATACCAGCAACTTGGGAGTCCAAGGCAGGAGGATCATAAGTTTAAGGTTAGCACAAGAAACATATCTCAAAAAAGAATTTTAGAAAGATTAGTAACAAAAAATGTTCTAAATAATTATTAAGCTAAAAGTAGAGAAGCCAGGTGTGGTGGTGCACATCTGTAATCCCAGTGGCTTGGGAGGCCGAGGCAGGAGGATCATAAGTTCAAAGCCAGCCTCAGCAACTTAGTGAGACACTGTCTCAAAATTTAAAAAATTAAGGGTTGGGGATGTTGCTCAGTGGCTGAGCGCTCCCGGGTTCAATCACTGGTGACAATAAAGAAGTTGACTACAGCAGTGTATAGGATATGGGCCCTTTTGTGTTGCTTTTTGTAGTGCTGGGGATGGAACCCAGGCAAGTGAGGCAAGCACTCTACCACTGAGCTATGCCACCAGTCTCCAATCTGTTTAAAAAAAACAAACAAAACCCTTACATATAAATGCAAAGATAAAAGAGTAGAAAATCACATCAAATTATTGGCTATAGTAGTATCTGGATGATAGAATTTCAGATTGAAATTTTCTTAGAGGTATTTTTCATGCTTACCAACT
Organism: Aplodontia rufa; assembly: GCA_004027875.1. Taxonomy (NCBI): domain Eukaryota; kingdom Metazoa; phylum Chordata; class Mammalia; order Rodentia; family Aplodontiidae; genus Aplodontia; species Aplodontia rufa. The sequence continues at coordinate 34,011 of PVKS010000987.1, forward strand.
TTCTCAATGTAAAACGAAGCGTCTAGCACATGCCAATGCTCGGTCAATGCGAATTGCTCCTCCACTGTAACCCTTTTTCTTTTCTTTTTCTGTTGTTGTTGGTGCCAGGGATTGACCCCAGGGGCGCTTAACCACTGAGCCACATCCACAGCCCTTTTTATATTGTTATTTCTTTTTTATTAAGAAATTTAGTTATTGTACTAATCAAAAATGCATCAAACATTATGTGTATATTTTCTTAAAATTAATTTACCCCCTAGAGCCCACCCTATTCTCCCACCCTTACCCCTTCACCCTTGTTCCTGATAACATCTCTATGAATGCCCTAGGTTGTGTTACTACACCTTTGCTGGGTCTATATTTTGTTATTTTGAAACACGGTCTTGTTAACTTGCTGAGGCTTTGAAGTTGTGATCCTCCTGCCTCGGCCTCCTGAGTGGCTGGGATTACAGGTGTGAGCCACAGCACCTGGCCCACTCCTCCTCATGGTCTCAGAGGACAAGATTGATGTTCTGAATAACTGGGAAAACAGGAGACAAAGGGCTTCCCAAGCACTTCTCCCTTGGGCAGGTACCTACCGAAGATTTGATTCTTTTGCAATAGTTCGTATCCAGCCAACACTGATCCAGAACTACATTCAGAAGCTTAGGAGAGGGCTGGGGGTGAAGTTCAGAGCAGAACACTTCCTTTACATCCCGGCATTGCAAAAAATAGACAAAAAGCAACTTAACAGAGGGGGCTGGAAGTTGCCTCAGGAACTGGGGCACTCTATGTAGTAGCCCTGCCCGAGGCTGTGATCTGAAATCTCCCGCGGGGTTTTCTGTTGATGTAGCAATTCCCTGAGACAGGAGATATTTCTTTGTCTTTTCTTTCCCTTTTTTTTTTTTTTAAGAGAGAGGCAGGCCTGGAGTGGTGGCTCAGCTGTTCCGGTGCTTGCCTGGAAAGCACGAGGACCCGGGTTCAAACCCCAGCACCACGTACACAACTGAGTGTTGGAGCAACTAAGGCCATGTGAAAAACTAAAGTTGTTTCTCTCTTTCTGTCTCTCTCACTGTCCCTCTCTCTTTAAAAAAAAAAAAAAAAAGGGGGGGGGACAGTGAGAGACAGAATCTATTTTATTTGGTTTTTCATGTCACTTTCGTTCCTCCAACACTTCATTGTGTCCGTGGTGCTGGGGTTCAAACCCACGTCCCTGCATGTGCCAGGCAAGCGTCGTAACCACTGAGTCAGCGCTCTGGCCTCAGGATGAGGTATTTCTAATGGAAAACAAGCAATACTTCGAAGTCCTGGCATCCACGGACCCCACCTACCTTCTCACTCCCGGGGAAGGAAAGAACACAAGACTGATTGATTTTTGTTAATTTTAGTGGTGCTGAGGACTGAACCCAGTCTCATGCATGCTAGGCAAGGGCTCTGCCCTTGAGCCACAGCCCCACGCCTGAACACAGGATTTCTAATCAGAAGGCCTAGCTTCTACTCCTGCTCTGCCAACTCAAAACCCTCTGGCTGGTTCTGAAGAGATTCACAGGCTAGGGGCCTCAAGAGGTACGGCCTAGAGGTGACTAGGTCCCAGGACTCCACCTCCTGAACGAATCAGTGCTGGCCTCCAGGGGAGAAGGTGCTGCTCAAAAGAGACGCCACCGTGTTCAGCACCTTCTGCATGAAGATTTCCTTTCTACTTGGCCACGGTATGACACAGCCCAGAGGGCCCTCACTACACCTCAATGCGACGTTGATCGAACTTTACAGCCACCAGAATCATGAGCCAAATGAAACTCTTTTCTTTACAAAGTACCCAGATTCGGGTATTGAGCTGTGACAACACAACAGACGAAGACACTGGGCAAGTTACTCTGCTTGGCTGAGCCTCAGTTTACACCTCAGGGCAGCTAACATCTGTCCACGCTGACAACCATCAGGACCAATCCCAGGGCTGGGCATGCAGCTTCGACGTGTCGAAGGCCCTGGGCTCCATCCCCAGAACTACTAACTAAGTAACAAGCCCTGTCCCACTCCCTAGGTTCTCAAGGCAGCAATTGACAGTATGTGGCAAAGAAGGATGTTTATTGGGGATTGATCCCTTGATCCGGCCACTTCTGTAATAACAGATCATTTAAAGTCTGGAGAAGCAGCATGTTGGTGTGCCCTCCCTTCCTTCCAGTGAGCGCAGCTTCCCTCCGACCCCCTTCTCAGCTGCTTCCTCCAAACTCCTCCAGTGCAGAGGGCAGGGGTCACTTCTTGGCGGCTTCTGCCTGGGCTGCCAAATCTGCTTCCTTCTGAGCAGCCAGGAACGCGGCTCGCTCCTTCTGGAAGGCTGCCAGCTCCTCCACACTGAGGCTGCAGGTGAAGACAGATTGTTGGTAAGTAGCCAGTCACTGGTGGGAGCTCACAAGGACCCATGCCACCATCACAGAGCCCAGCTGGCTTGGCCCCTTCGCCCTCCCAGGACAGCGAGCCTCTACACCTTTGCTCATCTGCTTCCTCTGCTAGGAATGCCACCCACATTCCCACACCCGCTGAGGGCTGCTCTTGGCCCTTCTGTGGTCAGGGCCAGACACCACCCATCCACCACAGTACGTCCAGGAAAAAACTCTGAAGATCAACAGAAGACTCCTGGGTGGGGAGGAGGCGCTGTTAGCCTAGAATCAAGTATGAATGTGGACAGCACAGAAGGTCCTTTCTGGCTGGCCCTTCCTCTGACCATGTCCCACTGCCTCTAGGATATTGTTCCCACAATACACTGAACTTGGCTTCACTCTCTTACCTTCCACCCTTCACAGGGATCTCTGGACTTTTTGGATCATCTGCCCCAGCTCCTGCTCTCCTTTTGTAAGACTCTGCTTAGATGTGACCTCCCCTCCAGAGTCCTCACTGACACCCCAGGCAACACAAGAGACCTCTGTTCTCTTATCAACAGTGACCAGCTAGCAGTTTAACGTGAGTTCTGCCAGAGAGGCCCCAGCGTATCTGCCCATTCCTGGCTGTACCCAACAGCAAGAACGAAGTCTACCACATACAAGTGCTTACAAAGTGTATTCCAAATGAACGAAGACTGAACCCAGACCCCGTCCCCAAGAATGAAGGTCCTTTAACTCAAAAGTTGACTGCAATGGGCCTTCTCTTCACACCGCACCTCCCAGAACACTCACTCCTTCACCACACGAATGCCCAGAGAACGGGCAGAGCCGATGATGGAGCGGACAACTGAGGACAGGGGTACATCCTGCAGGGCGAAGGCATCATCCTGAGCTTTGACGCGGGCAATCTCGTATATGTGCTTCAGCGTCACCAAGCCTGCCACCTCTTTCCCTGGGAAGAAGTAATAAGCAGCTCTTCAGGTGTTACTGCTTCCTTGCAGAGCCCCCAATACCTCAGGTGCCCGCTGTCAACCTCACCTGTCTGCCGGGCCCCCTTCTCAATCCCAGCAGCTGCCTTCAAGAAGTAGGAAACAGTGGGTTGTCCAATCTTGATTTCAAATGTCCTGTCAGGCTTAACAAAAAAAGAAACATGAAGATACATTTTCCTGTGCCAGGCCCTGAGAACTTCTAAAGTCCCGTTCCTCACTCCTCTCACTGTCTCTAACCAATCACAACACTATAGGGGAAAATAAATCTACAGGGAACATCGCTGTGACCTATTCCAATCCCAACCCTGCTCTAAAGTCCCAGTGAGATGGAGGAACAAACGGAAGAACTGCAAAATGTCAGGACAAGGCAGGTTCAGAAAAAACTGTGGTCTTCCATGGGGCTTGGTGGGGCACACCTGTAATCCCAGCTAGAGTAGGGAGGCTGAGGCGGGAGGCTAGCAAGTTCAAGGCCAGCCTCCACAACTGAGGGAGACCCTGTCTCAAAACAAAATATACAAAGGTGCTTGCGATGCCACTCAGTGGTACAGCGCTTGTCTAGAAATGAAATTTAAAACACATATATATGGTCTGGTGTTCTCTGTGTACGTGGGGAAACCAGAGCCCTGCGATGAGAAGAGCCGGTGCCAAGTCCCGCGGGGGGGCCAGGCCCGGGGCCAAGAAGATCGGGGATCGGAGTTCGTTCTCTGCACCTTCACAAAAATCTTCGTGGGCAGGGGGATGCCTTCTTTGATGTCCTTGGTCCGCTCGTTGAACTCCTTGCAGAACTGGTTGATGGAAACGCCCCGCTGTGTGCGAAGCGCCGAGGGTCAGGGCCGGGAGCAGGCGCCGCGGCCTCCAGCCTCGACCTCCCCGCCCGGGGCTCCCCCCGTCCTTTCCCCCGGGGTCGGCTCGCGCTTTCCGGGTCCCCAGGGCGAGCAGGCTGGAGCTCCCGAGAGGCAGAGGCGCGCTCCGAGCAGTGGCTGGCGGGTGGCAGAGCCCGCGTCCGAACTCCCGCTCTCCCGCCGCCCACGCTGCTGCTGCACCTGACCCAGGATGGGACCGAGCGGGGGCCCGGGCATGGCCTGGCCCGCCCGCACGATGGTCCGGATCACGCCGCCGGCCTCGGGCTTCTTCAGGGCCCGAGTGGCGCGGCTCAGCTTCGACATGATGCGGGGCTTTCGGTCTCAGTTCACTTCAGGGCAGCACCAAGAGCGACTCTCTGGGCGCCGCCATCTTAGGTCAGAGGTCAATGGTCCTCACCTCAGGCGAGGCCAAGGGTGACCATGAAAGGAGCCTGTTTCACTCCTACCGTTCTCCCGCTCCTAAGACAAGCAGGGCAGGGAGAGAGAAGAAGCGTAACTTGCCTTCCGCAGACAGAACAACAGAAAGCCGTTCAATACACACGGTCCCGCAGGAGCGCGCGCAGGCATTGCCTCGGACAGCTAAGTGGGCGGGCGGGACCTCGACGCCCGCATGGCATTGTGGGTATGGTAGTTTCAAGCAAGTCCTACTATTTGCTATGCGCTAGAGCGCCTTCTACTGGAGTTGGTGATAGTTTTAGGGTTTGAAATAAACCTGGAGTCTCCTGTAGTGTTTTACACTCTCATAGTGTTTCCTAAGGCAATAAATATGGTTACTAGTGTGCACTCTGGAAGGAAACCACCTGGTTGCTCCTCTTGCTGACTGTGGCCTCCATCAAGCTACTTAACTGGTGCTGTTTCCTTCCCTGTACAGTGCGGATCATAATGTGTAGCACACATTAGGGTTAAGATTGTTCTGAAGATTGATTTTTGCAAAGTGCCTTAGAACAATGCCTGGGACCTACAAGGCGTGTGCTGCTATTGTCTGTACCATGAAGACAAAGCTTTCCCAGAGCTGTTGTGAGGCTTAACAGACCTAGAACATTTGATACTTCTCCTGTGACCAACAAAGTAGCCAGTATCGTTTAATTTTTTTCTGAGCGCTTGCTATATGACAGGCACAGTGCTAAGAGCTTTAAAGGCATCATTATCTTATTGAATTCTCACCACTGAGACAGGGGTAAAAGTTAGTTAGAATGTTCCAGTCAATCAAGGGAAAGCCTGTTCTTTTTCTTTTAAGATCAATTTGACTTCCCCAATGCTAGTGTGAAGGGTCGGGCAAGGTGGGTCCAGATGCAGACACTCCCTTCTGCTAAGCCAGGGGTCACATTCTTTCCATTGACGCCTGAGGTGAAACCTAAGGCTGGACCCAACCAGAATTTCCCCACACCCACGTCCTAGGTTTGGGGGAAGGGAGAGGACAACCATCGATGGGAGAACCTCCTATAAAGAGGGCAAACCTGACTCCCTCTTCGCTCCGTCCCCTTCTCCCACTCTGGGGGAAGTCTGCTCTTTTACCTATGCTTTGCTTTCTAATATTTTCTTAAAATAAAGTCTGTCTACTATGCTAGCCTCAGCATCCACTGGTTTCATTTTTCGTCTCTGGAGGACACAAACCCGACTTCCACCAAACCGTCTTCACAATGACGTGTATAAATACTTTTACTGTACCCCTCTTACAATTGAGAAATTTAAGGCACAAAAAAGAGGCTCAAGACACCTTAGCCTGTTTCCCTGCCAGGGTGGGAAACAAACATTGGAAGTGATAAGATTACAGACCTTGTGCTATTAACCACAACTCTGTACCTGCCTCATTTCATAAAATGAGAGCATCCACATAAAACCACACTATAAATTGAGAGACATATAATTTTTATTATGAATGCTTGTTGGATTGCTACTAATTAAATGTCCATCAAAACTTTCATAACACTCAGTTGGGCGTGGTGGCACATACCTGTAACCCCAGTGTCTTGGGAGGCTAAGGAGGATTGCAAGTTTGAAGCCAGCCTCAGCAATGTAGTAAGGCCCTAAGCAACTTGGACCCTGTCTCAAAATTTTTTTTTTAAAAAAGGGCTGGGGATGTGGCTCATTGGTTAAGTTCTCCTGGGTTCAATCATCCTTGGTACAAGAAAAAAAATTGCTGCATACAAGGGTTTGATGAGAGCAACTCATTTTATTTTTTATTGTTTATTATAAAAACTGATAAAGCGCTCTATACACCATAAATGTACAGCTTAACAAACTGTCCTAAAACAAAGTACACATGTGACCACTACTCAGAAACAACAGCGCCTGGATTAGCACCCTGGCGGATCCCTGTGTGCTTTCCCAGCCAAGACCACCACGCTGATTTCTAGGTGTTAACTTCCTTCCCCAATCAACCATTCATCCAGAAAGTTTAGTATTGGTTATTCTTTTTTTTCCCCTTAAGAGAGGGAGAGAAAGAATCAATTTTATGTACTTTTTTCATCTGGCCTTTGTTCCCCAAACACTCAGTTGTGTACGTGATACTGAAGTTCAAACCTGGGTCCTCACACATGCCAGGCAAGCGCTCTACCACTGAGCCACCACTCCAACCCCAGTGTTGGCTATTCTTGACCTCTAAGACATGGAATCAGAGAGGATGAACTCTCTTTTTTTAGTCAATGCTATGTTTTTTCTTTTCAATTTCTGTTTTTAGTAATGTCTATATTGAGATATAACGTATATCATGCAATTCACCTGATGCTGGTCAGGGTAACTTTGGTTTGGTGACAGTAGGAACTAACACAAGTCAGGCAAGGGAACATGCAGAATGGCTTTGCTTAAGGGCTTCTCTTTGAGAAGACGGACACTGAACATGGACAGGTGAGTGTCAGGCTGGCTCCCTGAACAAGGGAGAGAGTTTTATTCAGGGGTGGGAGCTGTTTGCTCCTCCTTTGCAGGCTAAGGCTCAGGAATCTTACTTGGCTGCAGACACCTTCCTGAGACATTTGTTTCTTTGCCTATGAGGGCACTTTAACTCAGAGGAAGGCCTGGGCATCCTGGAGCCAAATGTCCCATTTCTCACATCAGCGGTAGTGTATCACTAAATGTCCTTGCCTTGTGATGAAGATGGGGTGCTGTGCCGGTTACGGGAACACACAGGTGTGAAATGCAAGAGAACACAAATGGTAGCAAGCAATATGCTAAGAGTATGGGAATGTGTCCTTTTGATGGGTCTTCAACAATTTTTATCCTTTGTTTGTCCTTGGAGACTCCTGGCTACAGCATCCTGCCCTCAAGGGGCACCTGGTCTCAAGTTGCTAAGGTCGTGGGAGGCAGATGAGTAAGGCACTTACCAAGCTTTTAATAACTAACAAGCTATGCATTAAAGTAAGAGAACAGAAAAAAAAATACTCTTTCAATGGCTGTTGGCCCACTGTGCGTTTGCCTCTTGTCCCTGAGGTGGTCTCTGAGCGTCTCACGCCCGTTTAAAGTGTGCAAGTGACTGGTTGAAGCAGACTCCCAGAAGCAGGGAACCATGGCCATAGTCAGTTCTGGAGCATTTTCATCACCTCGCAAAGAAACTGATGCTGTCACCAAACCAGGGCCCAAGGAAGTTTCCAAGAGCGCAGGAAACTTTACCCAGGACTTCCAGCTTTAGACTCTGTCATGGAAAAGAATTGAAGGATGAATCAGGAATGAGAAGCAGAGCAAGAGACTTGGTGCAAACTGGAGAAAAGGAACGGGAGATCACAGAGGTCTTCTCTGATTGGTTCCTTTCATTAGCGTCACATTTTCAAGGTGGTAGTGTTCCTGACTGAGGTCCACTCACTGTTTATAGGCCAATTTTTTTTAATTCTTTAAATATGGACTTACAGGGCTGGAGCGGTGGCTCTGTGGTTACGGTACTTGCCCTGCATGCGCAAAGTACACAGGTTCAAACCCCAGCACCCACGTACACAGCTGTGTTGGAGCAATGAAACCATGTGAAAAACTCAATAAAAATTGATTCTCTCTCTCTCTCTCTCTCTCTCTCTCTATCTCACTGTTCTTCTCTATTAAAAAAAAAGTTTGACTGAAGAGAATAAATTTTTAAAAAAATATGGACTTACAATGAGGAGGGAATCATCATTAAACAATCAAGAACAAATGTATAATGACAGAGCAAGCCAAGGCTGGTGCTATTCCAAGATTCCCCCCTTGGGTTCCCCATGATTCCATGTTTCCCCTTATTAAACCCCTGTGTTAATTGGACTTCTCATGGAAGTCGAAGGTTCCCCTCTGAGCTGATTCCCCCATACTCCCTCCGTCTGGTCTCCTTGATATCCTTCCTATTCTCTTCCCCCCTCCCTACCCCTCCCTCCATCCCCCAGCATCCTAGGTAAGGTTCTCCCTGATCATGTAAAAATTCATACATGTTGAGATTATTATTAGCTTAGCCATCTATCATACTGTTTCTGGTTGTATTCTAGCTTCCACAAATGACAGAAAACATTCAGCCCTTGAGTCTCTGAGTTTGGGATACTTCACTTAGCATAATTTCTTCCATCTCCATTCATTTGGCTGCAAATGCCATAATATTTTCTCTAATAGCCAAGTAGTATTCCATTGTATATATGTACCAAAGTTTTTGAATTCACTCGTTGAGTGAGGGGCATCTGGGTTGGTTCCATAATTTAGCTATAGTAAATTGAGCTGCTATAAACGTTGATGAAGCCATATCTCTGTAATATGCTGATTCCAGCTCTTTTGGGAAAACAACCAGGAATGGGATAGCTGTGTCATAAGGTGGTTCCAGCCCTAATTTTTTGAGGAGTCTCCACACTGCTTTCCAGAGTGGTTGTACCAGTTTGCAGTCCCACCAGCAATGTGACAGTGTTCCTCTTTTCCCACAGCCCCTCCAGTCTCTGTCATTGTTCATATTTTTCTTTTTTGCCACTTTGACAGGAGTGAAGTATAATCTCAGTGAAGTTTTGATTTGCATTTCTCTGATTGCTAGTGATGTAGGGCTTTTTCTCATATGTTTATGGGCCTTTGGGACTTCATCCATTGAGAATTTTTTTTTTTAGTTCTGTAGACCATGTATGGATTGGATTATTAGTGATTTTGGTGTTTAGTTTTCTGAGTTCTCTGTATATTCTGGATATTAGCCCTCTGTCCGAAGCTTAACAGGCAAAGATTTTCTCCCGTTCTGTAGGTTCTCTCTTGACACTCTTGAATAAATTTTTAGCTGTGCAAAAGCTTTTTAGTTTAATTGCATCCCATTCATTTATTCTTGACTTTAATGCTTGCACCATGGGAGTCTTGTTAAGGAAGGCGGTACAGACCCCTATGTCATATGTTAATCCTACTTCTTTTTTAAGCAGTTGTAAAGTTGCTGGTTTAATATCCAGATCTTTGAACCATTGATTTAATTTTGTGCAGGGTGAAAGGTAAGGATCCAATTTCAGTTGTCTACATATGACTGTCCAATTTGTCCAACACCATTTGTTTCATAGACCAATATTTGGGAGAGAAGCATTGGTAGGAAGGAATCAGGTTTATTCAAGGGCCAGCCTTGAGGAAGATGGAGGGGCTACCATCCTCAGAGCTCCATCTTCAGGAACTCCTGCACAAAGGATTTTCACATGGAGGGAAAAGAGACCAGGGCAGGAAGGCTCCAAGCTGAGCGGGGGGTTCTCACCCAGTGCGTCTCCTTTATTCTTCTCCAGAACAGACCTCAGCTTCCTAGGGTGAGCCCCTGTAGTTCTACTTGTCCGCAAGTTAAGTCTTACAGCAATCTATATGCTTTGAGAGTAAGGAGGGCATTGCAGAGGTCACCAGGTGTTTTGGGTATTGTCAATCTAGGGAAATATTATTTAGGGGATGAAGTGGTGGCTCAGTGGCTGGAGCACCTTTGCCTGGCATGTGCGAGGACTCGGGTTCAAATCCCAGCACCACATACACAACAGTGTGGAAGCAACGAAAAACTAAATAAAATTGATTCTCTCTTGAAAGAAAGAAAAAAGAAATATTGTTTAGTTAACATCTTAAAATTAGGCGGGGCTTCTCTTTAGAATTTAGGGTGTTGGAGAAAAGGGAGGAGATGTGATACCTGAAAAAGGATTAGGGTGGGGTAGCCACCTTGACCAAAGACAAAGGGTGGGGCAAGAAGAAAGTAACTCTGCCAAGGACAACTCCTAAGGGGTGACCGTGTTATATGTATCAACTGTTGCTCCCCGCATTCTGGAGCGGGCAGCGGGCGGAACGACCCGGACCGGCCGGACCGGCCGGGGGTTCCCCGGGAGCTGGAACAGGACGGGTCCTGGAGGCAGGACGAAGGGGATGAACGCCAGTTCATGTTGGACCCTCCTTCCCTTTCCGAGGGTCCTTTTCCTCCTGGCAGGGGGAGAAAAAACTCAGTCTCACACGTGGATGGCACCTTGAAACTTCTCCTGTTTATTTCTAATGCACATGGACTGATATAGCCAGAGCAGGTTGCTAAGGGACCAATGGTAAAGCAGCAGACTGACTTATCCCAGCCAATGAGCAACTGTTATGTTGGTGTCATCATCTATCACCAACCAGGAGGGTGCAGAGAGAGAGAGAAAAAGTAGCACTAATGTGCAGGCCTGTAGCCCGTCGTGCTCAGAGCATGCGAAATACGAAGGGGGAGGAGAGAGAAGTGTTATGGTGTCCAGTACGGTGATTTTCTTTTGCACAGAGCCCAACATCAACAAGTACACTCCAGGCTAGATCAGAGGCTCCACGGTTACAGAGCTTGCCTGGCATGCACAAGAATGTGAGTTCGAATCCCAGCACTATGCACACAATGAAGTGTTGGAGGAATGAAAGTCACATGAAAAACTAAATTACAAAAAAATTGCTTTTCTCTCTCTCACTGTCCCTCTTGTTTTTTAAAGTACTGTTCCTTTATGTAACTTAATATTCCTTTGTATAGATATACCACAGTTTGTTTCACCATTTCACAGTTGATGCACATTTCTGTTTTCGCTATTATGAATAATGCAGCCGTAAACATCTGTGCACAAGTTTTCATGTTTACCTTTGTTATGCCCAGATCGTGAATCCCCAAAGACCACCAGGGAGCTGTCTCCAATGCAAAAGCCAGAGGGCCTTTATGGCAAGCTCGAGCTTGGACTCACGTGGACTCCTGGCGTTCACTGATGCAGCAGGTACTGCCTGAGAGCCCCGAGTCTCGATTCTGCAAGATTTTTATGAGCCCCACAGTAGAGCCAGAAATTTGAACAAAGCACACAATTGGCTGATCTTTCAACATACATGGTTTGGCATGTTTCCATTGGCTTAGGGTACCCAGGTCTTAACGTATTGACATAGATGGTTTGGAATGTTAGGCATTGGCTTGTCAGCTCCTGATTGGTTGTTTGCCAAAGGCCAGTCCTAATCTTGACTTATGTGGTAAGCTCTTTGTTCTAGTGGCCTTCCTGGAATCAGGTCTCTGAGCTCCAGGAAATAGAAACTGAGGCCTGAAATCTTTCATACCCGAAACGCGGGCTGTCATGGCCGTGGTTCGGCTCCCTTTTCACCTTTGCTTCTCGGGTACATACCTAGGAGTGGAAATGCTGGATCATACGGTCGTACTATGTTTAACAATTTGAGGAACTGCCAGGCTGTTTTCCAAAGTGACCCCATATTTTACATTCCCACTAGCAGCGTGTAAGAATTCCAGTGTCTCAATATCCTAGCCAAACATATCTGTCTTTTCCCCAGTTAGTGGATCATACTTTCTTGATTCTTTGCGTGTATTTTTTGTTGTTGTTGTTGTTGGAGTTTGAAGATTTTTAGATTACGTATTGCAGCAATCCTTCATACCGCTCCATCCCCTCTAGGGGTGTTATTGTTATTAGCTTGTTTAGTTAATGGAAGGATTATTTTAGTGAAGTCTATCACCTCTATCCCGCAGCCAGTGTGATGTCACCTTTCAGAGGGTACAAATTTGTGTCCTAGGGTAACGATGGCTTTGGACACACTCAGCTGATAAACACTTCTGTAATTGCTAGTTGAATTCTCTACTAACTTTATCAATGTTTCGTGGCATAAATTGCTCCACAAACTGATCCACAAACTCTCAGACTCCTTGGAAGGAATAGTCCCTGAGGTCAGTGTTGGAGATTCTTTAGACTCCAGTAGGTTCCCCAGTTTCTCTTTCCCCAGTTTCCAGCAAATGAGCCAGCCTACAATTTACCTTTTCTCTCCACAGTCTATCGATTGCCTCTCAATTGCCTTTCTCCTAAGAGCACCTTAGGCTTGAACTCCTCCACAGCCTGTTGCACATAAGGTCAGTTCCTCTGCGAAGAGATTCGGCACTCTCTTCCCAGCCCTCTTCTCTGCACAGGGGAAATTCCTGAGCCAGCGCTGCGGTGCTGGCAGGAAGGAAGGTGTGCCTCTCTGAGCTGAGTGCTGGAGGAGGAGGGGTACAGCAGCCTCACAGGTCCTCAGCTTCCTCTTCTACCCCTCAGTGGAACCCCCACTCCACAAGCCGGGGCAAGAGTGACTGGCCCCCTAAGATTCTCAGTAGTGCTATGCCCAAGGTTGAGCACCCCTCACCCCAGCTACATTCACCAAGAACTTAATCTCAACAGCACGCAGCTGGTTGTTTTTTTGTCAACTCACCACTAATAAGGGCTTTAGATGACATATAACCTACAGATGGACCATCTTGAAGTGAGGTGACCACTCAAGGTCCAATCAGCTGTGAGAGAAGGCCCTACCTGGCCCTACACTTCTGCAGGTGATCAGGTTGTGCTATGTTTAGATAGAGGTGTCCACCAAAAGTTCATTTGTGAGACAATGCAAGAATGTCCCGAGGTAAAATGGTTAGATTATAAGAGCTTTTTTGTTTTTAAGAGAGAGGGACAGTGAGAGAGACAGAGAAAGAGAGAAACAATCTTATTTAGTTTTTCACATGGCCGTAGTTGCTCCAACACTTAGTTGTGTATGTGGTGCTGGGGTTTGAACCCAGGTCCTTGTGCTTTCCAGGCAAGCACCGAAACTGCTGAGCCACTGCTCCAGCCCCAGATTATAAGAGCTTTAACCTAATGGATTAACTGGGTAGTAACTGTCGGCAGGTGGGGTGTTGCTGGAGGAAATAGGTCACTGGGGAAGCGTTGGGGTTAATATTCTGTCCCTGATGAGCAGAGCCCTTTCTGCTTCCTGGCAGCTACGTCCTCAGCTGCTTCCCTCCATCGCGCCCTTCTGCCATGACGTTCTACCTCACCACAGACCCAGAGCAATGGAGTTGGCCAACTGCTGAACTAAATGCCCAAAACTATGAGGCCAAGTAAACTTTTCCTCCTCTAAGTTGTTCTTGTTAGGCAGTTTGGTCACAGTGATGCAAAGCTGACTAAAACAGGCAGGGTGTGCTGGTCATAGGCCATGGCTGAAAATTCTTTCCCATTCCTCAAAGGGGTGAGGCCTGAGTTCTTCTCCTTGAATCTGGGCATTCATGTGTTTGTTCAGAGCACTAGAGTAGAGCAGAAGGTGACGCTAGGTGACATTGTGGCTTCCGTCATCACTTGTTGTGGAGAAGCCAGCTGCCATTGCCGCATAAGCCCTCAAGCAGTCCTCTGGGAGGTCCACATGGAGAGGGCCAAGGCCTCTTACAACAGCAGGAGGCGTGTGAATGGGCCTCCCTGGAACTGGCTCCTCTGGCCCTGTCAGTGAAAGCTCCAGCTGATCTCTTCTCACAACCCCATGAAAGACTGAGCCAGAACCACCCAGCTAAAGGGCTCTCGACTTCCTGATCTTCGGAAACTGTGAGATTATAAATGCTTAGCTTTGAAAGCTGTACGGTTTGGGGTAATCTATTACTCTACAATAATTAATATAGATTTGGTGACAGGAGTGAGGTCAATAAAGTCACAGGAAAGCAGGGAGCTGAAACTCCAGACTTCAGTTCTTGTGTTCCGACGAAAGAAAATTTAAAGGTGGACACTGAAAGTCATGCAAGAGAACTTTTTTATAGGTGAAAGGGAGGTGAAGTAGAGGAGAAGCAAAGTCAGGGCTCAGGCAGAGAGCACTAGAGAGTGAGAGAGAGGGTCATCACTGAGCAGAGAATGACAGAACAGACAACGCTATTTATCACCGTGTGATGTTCACCAGAGGAGCTGGGGTCCTCTTCAGCAGCCTTCTCCAGTCAGGGGTTCACCTTCTCCTTCAGGTTGGGCAGAGGAGGTTTTGACCTTGGTTGTCCTCTCCGGAACTGTCTTGGTAGCCTCCTGTTTAGGGGGCTTCATCTACAAGCCAGTCCCATGGTAATGTGGGCACTGGGTCAACAGCTGGTCAGAAGCTGTCCTGGTGGCCTGCGCTACTAAAGGACTCTTCCTTCCCGGGGGAATGGAGACACCTCTGGCCACGATTCCTAGCTTCACTGCAACCTCAGGGAACCCTGTTAGGAGTTAGTGCACTAATCCTTTTCTTTTGATGAGTTTTTCATAAGTTCCTTTGCTTCTGTTTATCTTCTACAATTCAACTACCACCCTGTGCTTTCTCACCTACTTTGAAAGCAGTTTAAAGAAGACCCTAAGTGATTAAAAAAACACTTGCGACCTTGCGTTTCACTGCTCATTGCTGGCCACTCCCTAACATTCCCTGATCAAGGACAGGAGACCTGGCAGGGACCATTTTTCCACCATGCTGATTGACAAGATCCAGGCATGGCAAAGGGCTTGGCAAGGCCACCATTCCAGGAAATCGCCACTGCTATCTCTCCTAGGAATTGGATGTTTTCTTATAACGATCATACTTATAACTACACATTTGCAGATTAAATTTCCAGAAAAAAATTGTTACTGATGATAAAAATTGGCGTAAAGTAATAATACTTCATTAGGTCTCCAGAGTCTGGGGGAAGATGAGAAATGCCTTAGAAGAATGTGTTAATACCACACTAAAAAGCCCAGATAACCAGAAATCCAACTTTGAAAAATTCTTAAGAAAATTACATTTATAGGAATCACTCTCACCAATGTTGATTACACCTAATCCTGCTAATGCTTTACTAGTTAAATAATTAACAACATACAATAGGAGAGTTGTTGCTCCCACAGTACAGGGACCGCTGTATATAGCCTATAATATTGGAGGACGTTTGTGGTATCCACCTAGAGGAGCCCAAGTAATAATTCTGAAGACCCTTCACCCACAGACCCACCATTGCTTTTTACAGGAATATACAATGAAAATGGAGGATGTATTGCTAATATTAATGGCAAATGGACTGATGTCCAGCGCCTGCCCTTTCTTCAGAGACTTGGACGTCAGGGGCTACCTTGGAGATGTAGATAAAGGAACAAAGAAACAGCATACATAAACAGTTACACAAATATCTTAAAATCAAGCATCCATACTGCATACTACATGAGTGATTAAGAAACATGATGATTTTCTACTTCTCATTTTGCCTTTGTTTTTAAATAGTTTAACAGTAAGGACACATAAATATTTTTGTAAGGTTACTAATAGTAGGTGACAACAACATACTTTTAGTTAATATAGAACTGTAATACAATGCTAACTGCTTGCTTGGAAAAGGGCACTGAAGTGAGACAATCATGTATTACCAAAAGCAAGAAAATTTCCTAGAAAATGCTTGTGCAAAACTTCTGAGTAAATATAGAAAGCTGACCTTAATGTGCTCTTTAAGTGTAACATGGATAGAGGGTGTAATGTCTCAGAAACAAGGCACTTAAGGAAAAGGAGAAAGAAACATTGTGGTTAACAGCACATCTTGTGATTAATTGATGGTAACTTGTACCCTGCTTGTTTTCACATGCCTATTGTACTAAATGATATAGAAGAAGATCAAAATAAAACTGAGCGCACTTGCTTCAGGTTGTTCAAGGGGTTCATATCGTTCCTCTGAGCTGACTCCACTCATCCTTCAGGGACCCTCTGAGTTGCTGAGGCTGGTTCCCAGCAGAGACCCTGAATCATACAGGGAATATGGGTGATGGAATCAAGTCAATAGGTACCTCCTGCTGATTAGGGACATAGGCCTATAGGGTAGGCATCCCCAACCCTTGCTCTCTGTCAGTGAAGTGCTTTACATTATGAGTGAGGTCTAGGCTGAAGCGGTGGCTCAGCGGTTCCGGTGCTTGCCTGGCATGCACAAGGACACAAGGTCAAAATCCAGCATCACATAGTCAACAGAGTGTCAGAGCGATGAAAGCCACATGAAAAACTAAATAAAATTGATTTTCTCTCTCTGTGTGTCTCTCTCTCTCTTTCACTGTCCCTATCTCTCTTTTAGAAAGAAGAATGAAGTCTATCCAAGGGGCCATGGTAAATGTCTGGTTTAGTAGAAACAGATTTAAAATCCATTTGGGGGGCTGGAGCGGTGGTTCAGCGGTTTCGGCGCCTGCCTGGCAAGCACGAGGACCCGGGTTCAAACCCCAGCACCACGTACACAACTAAGTGTTGGAGCAACTAAGGCCATGTGAAAAACTAAATAAAGTTGTTTCTCTCTTTCTCTTCTCTCTCACTGTCCCTCTCTCTCTTAAAAAAAAAAAGAAAATAAAATCCATTTGGGAGGCAGATGTCCTATGAGAAAAACAAGAAGATATAAGTATTGGGAAAAGATCAATGCATCAATAAATTTGACAGCATCCACATATACCTATGAATATGACAATGACTGTAGAGACCAGAAATTTTGTTCACCAGGAAGTGCCAGAAAAGAACCATGAGCTAAAAAGTTGTTCCCATGACAAAGCAGGTGCAGACCTGGCATCTATTTGGAAATGTGAATTTTTTAGGATTTTAGTCACATTGTCAGAGTTGTCAGGAATGTAAATGCAACATTCATTTTGGATAATGACACAAGTGCCACTCAGGCAGCAGTGAGAACATCCAAGGCCATTCAGTTTTGTAAAACAACCTTTCTCCTGAGTGCCATCTCTGTGTTAAGGAGGAAAATAGCTTTTTCAGCACCACGGAGAGCATTTTGGTTAGCGTCTCTGCGTGCCAGATTACATCTTTTTTTTTTTTTTTTTTTTTTTTTTGAGAGAAGGACAGAGAGAGAGACAGTCAGGATCAATTTTTATTGAGTTTTTCACTTGGCTTTAGCTGCTTTTACACCTAGTTGTGTACATGAGTGCTGGGGTTTGAACCTATGTACTTGCACATGCCAGGCAAGCGCGGTAACCGCCGAGCCAACGCTCCAGTCCCCTAGATTACATCTTCTAAGCCAATTTGTGGGAGGAACAGTGAAGCCAAATGATTATACCAATGAAAACAGACTGAGTATTTATCAGACACTCCTATAGTTTTGGGAGAACTGACACACATGCACATCTCAAGTTCTATTAAAAGAACTGTCTTTTCTTACACGTGTCTGTGTATGGCTTTTGGTTATACTCACACGCCAGGTGTTTAAGACCAAGTTGGTCAACATGGACCTTGCTCCAATTTATTATTAAAGAGGCAGCTGAGATTTTTCAGGGGATCAATTTTGGGAAGTCCTGAGAAGCCTCTTAGCTCCTCTAGTTTCCTCTATCAGTGTCCTCTGCCAGATGTGTCAAGGTCCTGCCTTGTGGCTTCTCTGGGAAGCATCAGGGACATCTCCCTTTCCAATGACCCTCCTTTCACAGCATGCACACTGGCTGGTATTTTATTCTCCAGGGTCTCTTTCGTCTCCCTGATCGGGAGGTCATGGGACTCAGAATTAGTTGCAAAGTCGTTGTTCCCCAAGTCCTGGCTGACCTTAAAGAGTGATTGCCAAAACATTGGCTTTCTGCTTGGCCCTTTTACTTTCTTAACTTTGGTTTCTCAGTTTTGGTATTAAACATCCAGCAGGGGCTGGAGCACTTGCCTAGCATGCGCTAGTTCGCGAGTTCAAAACCCAGGACCACATACCCAACTATGTGTCAGAGCAACAAAAGCCACGTGAAAACTAAATAAAAGTTGATTCTGTCTCTGTCTCTGTCTCACTGTCCCCTCTTTCTTTAAAAAAAAAACAGATCCAGCAGGTCAGTTTCACCAGTCTTGAAGTAGGAGTACTGAGTTTTAACTTTACTGTCTATAATTTTACAGTTACTTACCCCTTTGTTTAATTGGGTCAGTATTAGTATTGGAAGTCAGCCTTATATCCTGTCTATCCTACACATGATGGTTTATTACCTCCAATTAACTCAAGTTGTTATGAGAGGTGTACTTCTGCAAAGTACTCAGACAGCAGTTATAGAGATTTAAAGGCAAAATACCAAATGGAATTAACAAGAGCAAAAACATTTAGTTTGTATAATGGCTATGAATCAAGAAATACAATTTTAATAATCACAAACCTTTATATATATATATATATATATATATATATACATACATACATATATCCCCTGTTTATTTTGAGATCACAGTAATTTTTACAACAAAAAATCTCTTTGGAACATAACTTTAAATAAGTTTAATTTTGATCCTGCGTTGGAGCCATCCTAACATGGAGTAAGTTGAGAGGCAAAGTCTTAACTCAGGTGAGGCATCAGAAATACATTCACTATCTGATATATAAATGTATCTCATTTATATGACAATGAAACATTTATGTAGTTAAAGCAGACAGATGCACAACAGGTTTTTAAATGATGGTGTGGCCCTTTTGGTATACAATCCTAAAATAACAGCTATTTATTTAACCACACTTATAAAGTAATAACTTAAAAGATTTTATTTATTTATTTTAAAGACAAAGGGACAGTGAGAAAGAGAGAGAGAGAGAGCATGTAACTTTCATTGCTCTAACACTTTTTTGTGTACGTGGTGCTGGGGTTTGAACTTGCATCCTTGCGCATGCCAGGCAAGTGCTGTAACAGCTGAGCCACTGCTCCAGACCCCAGTTGAAAGACTTTAAAACAGGTACAAGCCCTAAGTAATAAAACCTAGCAGACACAAGAAAATATCTTGATAGAGTAGATCAATGTTTTAAGAAAACCTTGTATTTCTAAATATAGAGAATTAGATTTTGTTTTATATTAATGTACTAAAAGTTGACCTGGGGGGGAACTCTTAAAAAACTTTAACTTTCTATGCTTATTATAAACAACTTAATCAAACATACATTTTTGAGATTTACTTACCACACACCTTTTGTAGCTTATTTAGACATTGTATAACAAGTTTACATCCTTAACTTTGTCCTGCCTTTCATCTTGAAGTTTAGGCGAAAAATATTACTTTACCCTATAAGAAATATTTTTCATAATTTTTCTCACCATAATATATTTCCGTACCAATTTTTTTAATATCTCTTTCCTAGTTACTGGTCTTTTAGTTTTACATTTTGAAACAATCCTTAAAATTTTATGAATGTATGGTAAAATATTTTTAATGATATGAAATATTTTGTTTTGCTCATAGTTTTTTAAAAATTAAAACTCACTCGGGGCGCTGGAGCTGTGACTTAATTTTCACAACTCTTTCCTGGCATGCGAGGACACGGGTTTGAATCCCAGCACCATGTACAAAAGGAAGTGTTGGAGCAATGAAAGCCACATGAAAAACTGAATAAAACTGATTCTCTCTCACTCTCTTTCTCTCTCTCTTTTAAAAAAAACAAAAACAAAAACTAATTTTATTTTTGGTCCTTGCATATAGAATAATACATACAAGGAGAATTTTAACCTTCAATCATCTTGCTTTTAGTGACGACGCAGAAACAAAGCAACCTTAAACTGTCTTTCCATTTACCAACAATTTATAAAAACGTATTTAATAACCCCAAATATACACTACTTTATAGAATTCAAGAAGCTAAGAGTATCTGGATTTACATATAGTAGTTATAAATTATCAAATGTCTCTGAACAAACACATTTATAAATGTTTATTCCATTTATGTTAAATTGAATTTACCTATTTTTAACTTAGGTTATATTACCCATGAAAACAAAGTCTAGTTAACATTTTAAGATATCTTTTTCTGTTGAAGAAAAATCCTAGAAGCAATGGGCATTACACTTTAAGCATTTTATAGACAACAACACTTCATTGCTTGATCACCTAGAGGAAAAAAATGTGTGGTTTAGTAATTTTAAAGACATCTTTATTTTTACTTGTTTAACCATTTTAAGCCACATGAACTAAAAGGCATCTGGATCCATTTTTTAAAATCTATGAATGCTCATTTATCTATATGTTAATTTTTGTACCATATACAAGCAAACATGTAAACACAATATATAGTACACTTTTGTACACATATAAACATAAAAATCAATAGGATACAAAGATTTTGTAGCTTTTTCTCAGGTAAGACTTCCACAGGTAGGAGACAAAAGAGCTACAGATGTTTACCATACAGGCTGTCAGAGTCAGCCATCTAGAAATTAAAACAGAGCCTGTGAAGCTGGGAATGTTAGGAATAGAATCTGTCACCATGGTGGGTGCTAAAGCCAAAGTTCAGGTGACCACTCGTCCTCTGCAGAAGCAGATTTACTCCCACCATTACCAGTTTATTTTCCCTGTTTACAACTTTTTTTTAAGAGAGAGAGAGAGAGAGAGAGAGAAAGAATCAATTTTATTTAGTTTTTCATGTGGCCTTTGTTGTGTCCCTGCTACGGGGGTTTGAACCCAGGGAAGTGCTATGACCACTGAGCTACTGCTCCAGTCCCCTGTTTAGGGCTTTTTAAAGTGTTTTTTTTTTTTTTTTTGTGGTCACTTTTAGTGCATTTGAGAGTTAACTGTTGAATAACTGGCTTCTGAATTAAAACAGCAGAAAGAAAAATAGGGCTAGAAACTCCAGTTAGACAAGACTAATTGATGCAGGAGTAAAAGTGAATTTATCATAAAAAGCCTTGTGCTCAGAAAAAGTCAAAGACTGAGAAAAATGTCACAGCCATAATTACTCTAGAAAAGGAACCCAGAACAGCTTTATCAGACCAAAGCACACTTTTGGATCAGATTAGAGTCAGCCCAGATGTTTTAAGATGGGGGAGCCCATGAAGACCTCAGGAAAAGGGGTTTTGGTGTTTTTTTGTTGTTTTGCTTTGTTTTGTTTTTAAGAAAGAGGGACAGTGAGAGAGAGAGAGAGAGAGAGATAATTAATTTTATTTAGTATTTCATGTGACTTTTGTTGCTCTGACACTTCGTTGTGTACGTGGTGCTGGGGTTCGAACCCAGGTCCTCGCACATGCCAGGCAAGTGCCACAACCGCTGAGCCACTGCTCCAAGCCCTAGGAAAAGGGTTTTTAAGAAAACGAAAACTTGTACATTTGGGGTCCTTTTATTTGTTTATTTATTGTGTGTGTGTGTGTCAATCTGAGGAGAAGAGAAAAACACTTAGGGAGGAATTTATTAAAACAGAAAAATTCCCAAGTACAAGAAAAGAGTCTTTTATGTCCTATAGCAGCTGGGATTTATTTATTTATTTTTTTTTTTTTAAAGAGAGAGAGAGTAACAGTGAGAGAGAGAGAGAGAGAGAAACAGTTTTGTTAGTTTTTCATATGACTTTTGTGGCTCAGACATTTTGCTGTGTACGTGATGCTGGAGTTTGAACCCAGGTCTTTGTGCATGCCAGGCACCCCAAAACCGCTGAGCCACTGCTCCAGCCCCAGCAGCTGGGATTTAAAAGTGACATTTTTTTACCCTTTTCTGGTCTCAAACCAATTTGAGCACTTGCTTATGCAGCTTACATTTCCGATAGATAGCAGACAGGAAGCTGAGGAGTAGAGAAAGTTGTTTTAAGCGTAGGAGGCAAAAATTTATTTATAGGACAATTTTTTCCCCATTTTTCCCTTTGTGAAACAAGTGTAGTTGTAAGATACTGCTACAATTTATGTTTCCCTCCAGAAGACATTTTTGTCTCCCAGCTGGTAATCAGGCCTGGCAGAAAAATATCAGGCACTTCCTTTTCAGTGTTTGTGGATCAAATTGATCCCAATTGCTCAAAAGACAATCTAAGGGTGTGGAACTTTTTGTCTCTTCTTCCATAAGCGACCATAGAAAAGTTTGAAGCCCGCCGGCCTAGCAGCTCTAACTGGTGTGGCTTAAAATTCTGTGAGGGAGCAGTTCCCATCCACAAGATAAATAAAGCCAGTGTCTGTCCACACCCCAGGTGTCCCTCATCAGTACTGACATCCGAAAGAGATGGATGTATGGGGGTGTCCCTCCCACGAGTTCACTCTAAACCCAGAACCAGGAGGCTCCCTGCCTTGGTCCCCGAGAACTTGGTGTGGCATCCCTGTCTAAGTCCGGCAACTCGTGGCTTCTCTGCTGAACCCTCTGTCACTCAAGCTTGTGGCTTTACATTAGTCAATGACATAACTTGTGGAAATGACCCCTAATTCTGTGTAGCGGGGTTTTTTTTCCAAAGAGAGAGGGACAGTGAGAGAGAGAGAGAGAAACAATTTTTATTTAGTTTTTCATGTGGCTTTCATTGCTTGAGACTTCGTTGTGTGTATGTGGAGCTGGGGTTCGAACCTGCGTAATCGTTCCTGCCGGGCAAGCGCTGTAACCGTGGAGCCACCGTTCCAGCCCCCTGTGTAGCATTTTAAGAGTAGCATAAGCCTGATGATGAAACTAGAGGGGAGCAGAGGCCTTGGACCGTTAGGTGGGAATGTAACAAGTCTGAAAATATCAACAGGGTGTCAGAACGTGGGTCGTGATATTGTTTAGCTTCCCTTTAAATCATAAACATGAGAAGGCATGGTGTCTACACAGAGTCACAGCATAGTAAGGATAAAAGGTACAGTTTTGAGTGAAGGAAAAAGAACCCACTGAGAAAAGTTTTATTAGTTATGTGATATCTTAAACTAATGAGTGCCTAGCATATAAAGAAGGTGAACAATTATAATTGTCCTTCAGCTTCTGGATACAACCTTTACAAGAAGGTGGAATAATGTACATATCTGAAGAGAGTCAGGTATATACCATAAATTAGCAGCAAGAGCAGTGGAGATGGTCTCTCCGCTTCTGCAGTGGCCCTGCTCAAGATTACAAAGATGCTACTAAGGGGCTGGAGCGGTGGCTCAGCAGTTACAGTGCTTGCCTTGCATGAGCAAGGACATGGGTTCAAACCCCAGCACCACGTACACAACAAAGTGTCAGAGCAATGAAAGCCACGTGAAAAACTAAAAAAAATTTGATTCTGTCTTTCTGTCTCTCTCTCTCTCTCTCTCTCGCTGTCTCTCTCTCTCAAAAAAAAAAAATGTTGTGAAAAGCAAGAGAGAGTGTGAGTTTGCGTGCCAGCCAGAACAGTGTCACTGCAGCTACTAGCCGCACAAAAGGCTGAGCAAATGCAACAGAATGACATCAGACAGACAGAGCACAAGAGCGGGCTCTTGGCAGAGGAAAGTGCACACAGAGATGTCCAAGGCCAAAGGCAAGACAGAGGCTAAATGAGACATCATCTCAACCAAACCTGGGGAAACACCTCTCCTGTAGCTGGCTGTTGATCTGAGTCACAGCACCGGGTAATATATCACAGGAGGGTGGGGAACTGAAACTCCAGCCCTCGGTTCTTGTGTTCCAATGAAAGAAAATTTAAAGTCAGACACCAAAAGTCATGCAGGAGAATTTTATTATTAGTGAAAGGGAGGTGAAAGTAAAGTAAAAGCTGAGTTAGGCTCAGGCGGAGAGCACTCTCAGAGAGAGGGAGAGAGAGAAAGAGATGAGAGATGAGAGAGAGAGAGAGGGTCATCTCTAAGCAGAGAATGACAGAGCTGTCTCTATATTTATCACCGTGTGATGTTCACCAGGGGAGCTGGGGTCCTCCTTCAGCAGCCTTCACCAATCAGGGGTTCACCTTCTCCTTCAGGTCGGGCAGAGGAGGTTTTGACCTTGGTTGTCCTCTCCGGAACTGTCTTGGTGGCCTCCTGTTTAGGGGGCTTCATCTACAAGCCAGTCCCATGGTAATGTGGGCACTGGGTCAACAGCTGGTCAGAAGCTGTCCTGGTGGCCTGCGCTACTAAAGGACTCTTCCTTCCCCGGGGGAATGGAGACACCTCTGGCCACGATTCCTAGCTTCACTGCAACCTCAGGGAACCCTGTTAGGAGTTAGTGCACTAATCCTCTCCTTTTGATGAGTTTCCCATGAGTTCCTTTGCTTCTGTTTATCTTCTACAATTCAATTACCACCCTGTGCTTTCTCACCTACTTTGAAAGCAGTTTAAAGAAGACCCTAAGTGATTAAAAAAAACACTTGTGATCTTGCTGTGTGTTCATTGCTGGCCACTCCCTAACAAATAACAAATACCTAAAATGTGGGAATGGCTTCAGAACTGGGTAGTAAGCAGAGGCCAGGAGAACGTTGGGCATAGTGTTAGCAAAAGTAAAAAATTTTTATTAGTTGTCCACAGCTGTATACCAATGTTACCACAAACAGCAGCTTAAAATGAAGGTAATCGTTATCTCGATTTCTATGGCTGAGTAGGGTTGTCTGCTTAGGGTCTCATATGACTTCAGTTAAGGTGTTGGCTGGGGCTATGGTCTCACCTGAGCCTCAAATAGGGAAGGATCCATTTTATTTTTTTGTTTTTTATTTTTTATTTTTTTAGGGCTCAGGACTGAACTCAGGGCCTTGCGCATGCTAGGCAAGTGCTCTGCCACTGAGCTAAATCCCCAACCCCTTATTTTTTTTTAAGAGAGAGGGACAGTGTGAGAGAGAAAGACAGAATCAGTTTTATTTAGTTTTTCATGTGGTCATCGTTGCTCAAACACTTCGTTGCGTATGTGGTGCTGGGGTTCGAACCCACGTACTTGTGCATGCCAGGCAGACGCTGTAACCACTGAAGCCACCGCTCCAGCCCGGGGATCCACTTGTGTTAGCGACATTCAATTCCTTGCAGCTCTACCGCTGAGAGCTTCCTGCTTCTCCTTGATGGCTACCCACTGGAAGTCATCCTCAGCTCTTAGAGATCAACCTCAGTTCTTTGAGGACCTCACCCTACAGGCAGCCCACAATGCCAGTTCTCAGCAGCTTGCTTGTTGAGAGCCGGCAAAGCAAAGAGAAAGAGACTCCAGCAAGACAGCTGCTATCAACGGGCATTACCACGTTCACATCATCATTAATGCACGTCACCTTTGCCACATACTATGGGTCAGAAGCAAGCCAAGGCCCCACCACACCCATTAAACAAGGGTGTGAATACCAGGAGGCGAGGATCGCAGAAGCTGCCCTAAGAATCTCTGCCAGGGGCTAGAGGGGTGGCTTGGCAGTTGTGGAACTTGCCTGGCATTATGCAAAGATGAGGGTTTGAAACCCAGCACCATGTACACAATGAAGTGTTGGAGCAACGAAAGCTACATGAAAAATGAGATAAAATTAGTTCTCTCTCTCACTGTCCCTTGCTCTCTTTAAAAAAAAAGAGAGAGAGAGAGTTTCTGACAGTCTTAAGGATACTGTGGGTAGACACCTGATGACCTTTGATAAGCCTGACAATGAAGGCTCAAAGGAAAGTAAGAAAAGATGTCATTGGGTCGCAAGGAAATCCTTGCTACACAGTGGCAGGGAATTTAGCAACACTGTCACCTGTGGCAGGGTGGAAAGTTTGAAATGTTTCTAACAAATTGCATGATCTAGGTAAGTAGGTTTGCAGGCAAAATGTTGAGGGTACCACCTAGTTTCTTCTTGCTTAGAACAAAAAGTGATAGGTAAGCTATAAACTGATACAGGCAGTGCAACACCGAAAAGAACGAGGATTTTGATAAGTTTGGAGATTTCCAGTTTAAAACAAACACACAAACAACAACAACAAATAAGAACAAAAACCCCAGTCTCTCCAGGCAGCAACAATATTACAAAATAATAACATCAATAATAATGCTTCTGGGAAAAGACCAAATATAGGTGTCAGGAAAATGTGGTTGAAAGTGAAGCCAAGAATATGGCTATGAAATTTCCTACTAAGACCTCAGATCTAAGGCTTCCAGGACCCCTAGTGGTGTTTTCTATCAGCATATGCCCAAGGTAGAGGGACTTATCTCAAAGAGATTTGGGGCTTTAGTCTAATGAAATGAACCCAATAAGATTTCTATGGAAATCTACAAAGATATTAAGAGAATTGTATTGGCAGAAACATTACCAGGTTAAATTGAAAAGGACAGAAAGAGCATAAATGAAAAAGAGGCACTTGAATCCCCAAACTTCTATGGATGAGAGGCAGACTGAGAAAACTATTCAGCTGCAAACATAGGCTATCTTTTATGGGAAAGAAAAGATGATTCTTTTATATATATATAATATTCTTGGCTCTCAGAATGTTTTTTTTGTTTTGTTTTGTTTTGTTGTACCAGGAATTGAACCCAGGGTGCTTAACCACTGAGCCCCATCCCCAGCCCGTTTTATATTTTATTTTGAGACAGGGCCTCACTAAGTTGCTTAGGGCCTTGCTAAGTTGCTGAGGCTGACTTTGAACCTGCAATCCACCTGCGTCAGCCTTCCAAGATACTGATGAAGGGAAAAGAGGCTGAAAAAGAGGGTACAAGGTGCAGAAAGAAAGGAACCAGACTTCAACAGATCAAGGAGATTTATTGCAATAGTTGCAGAGACACACTTTCCAAGAGGAAAAAGGCCGCTTGACTTTTGGATAGGTGATCTTTTATGGGCTGAATGGGGGTTGGGGGGTCTCAGCAGGAATTTTTCTGGTTAAATTGGATTTTTCAGTAGGGTGGGGATCCTCTGATAGGGCCTGAAGCAATAGATTCTGATAAGGGTGCGAGTCTGTGGATTTTGACACAGTGAGTAGGGGTTTTGCTGCCTTGCTGAGTGGCTTCTGGTAATTTTCCACATCCATCAGCTAGAATTACAGCCATGTACCACCACACCCAGCATGGTCTCAGAGTTTTAATCGAAGAACCATCACTTGTGTCCTGCTGGATTGCAGAACTGACATGCATGAGTGATTCCTGCATGCTTCTGGTCCCTTCCCTTTGGAACATAAGGTATTACTGCTGTGATAATAGCGGGTAGGCTGTGCCTGCCCCAACTTGTTGGGCATGTAGGGGAAGATGACACACCTTTAGTCCACAGATTTTCAGGAGAGGAACTGCGCTTGGGGAGCTGTGTCTAACGAACCACCCCTGCCTCATGCCCACCTGGACCAGCTATCATGATATGAGCCCACTCAAGCATCCCAAGGAGAATCTATCTGCCCTGGAAGGGCTGGCCTCCTGCCAACAAGCAGCACTCGCGTGCTCTTAGATCTTGAGGGTCTTCTGCAGCCTCCATCAAGCTTTTATATGACAACAGCTCTGGCCGACATCTGACCACAACTTCCTGAATGACCCAAAGCCAGCTCCCAAGTTTCAGTGACTCCTAGACACTGAGAGTACAATAATACCTGTTTATTATTTAAGCTACTACGTTTTGGGGTAGTTGGTTATGCACTAGTAGATAAATATATCCAGGCACTAAAATGAGCTATTCCCAGGGTCATTTGGTCTAATCCCCTCAATGAACCCAGGTGGATATCAGGAATGTCCTTTCATTACAAAAGGGGCATTAATTATAACTTTTATCACCTTCTAGAACAGAAGTCAACAAGCTTTTCTTGGAAGGAACCAGACAGTAACTAATTTAGACTTTGAGAGACATACTGTCCCTCTCACAACTACTGGACTAGGTGGGTAGCATGGAAGTTGCCACAAGAACACACCAACAAGTGGGTGTGGCTGTGCACCCATAAGGAGGGGGACAACGGGCTAGATTCGGCCAGGGAGCTGTGGTCTGACTCTATAACTAAACGTCGTCCTTGCACCTGTTGGGAGATGGTGTAGTCTAGGAAATTTCAGCTTTTCTCAGTTATTTTAGATTTAAACTCAGTCTTCTTCTTCTTCTTCTTTTTCTTCTTCTTCTTTTAAGAGAGAGGGACAGTGAGAGAGACAGAGAAAGAGAGAAAGAACTTTTTATTTAGTTTTTCACATGGCCTTCCTTAGTTGCTCCAACACTCAGTTGTGTACGTGGTGCTGGGGTTTGAACCCAGGTCCTCGTGCTTGCCAGGCAGGCGCCGAAACCGCTGAGCCACCGCTCCAGCCCTAAACTCAGTCTTCTTGAGTCTTCTGCTCTCCTCACTACTTTACTACTGGAATGGCTTCTCTGATCTCAGGACACTTCCCTGGCATCATGACACCGAGGGGAGCCAGAGGCTCATGGGCCAGTATCCCAGGAGCCTGGCTGTCTTCTCTGCTAGCTTCTACTGAGATGACTGAATCTTCCTTCCCTCCCTCTCCCTCTTCCTCTCTCTTCCATCCTTCCCTCCTTCCTTTATTTGTCAGTCCCAGGGGTCAAAGCCAGGGCCTCAACACATGCTAGGCAAGTCCCAACCACTGAGTCATACCCCTAGCCCTTTCTATTTATTTTTTCATTTATTTATTTATTTATTTATTTATTTTCAGGGCTGAGGACTGAACTTAGGGCCTTGCGCATGCTAGGCAAGCGCTCTGCCACTCAGCTAAATCCCCAACCTCTCTATTTTATTTTGAGGAAGGGTGTTGCTAAGTTGCTGAGGCTGGCCTCGAGCTTGCCATTCTCCTGCCTCAGCCTCCTGAGTAGCTGGGATTATAGGTATGTGCCACTGTGTCCAGCAATATACCTGCATCTTGCTGGCCTCTGACTCTCAATCCAGGTACCCTGAACCTCCTTCCTATGAACTGTGAGACCCCTTAGGACCCACCAGCATCTCTCAGCTCTGCCCATTTTGAACCTAAAAATTCCAACACTCCTCTATGCCATTCATGGTGGCCACAGCACAAAATACACACTGTGACTCTCACCATTGTCACCCTGAGCCTATGACTTCCTGCTGAAGTTATAGCTGAGAAGCGAGGCCAGGTCTCTACTTTGGATCCCAAATCTATCTGAGGGTTCTGTTTTTTCCAATCTCACACTTCTACCTCCAGCAAAAAGGCTCAAGGACAGAGCTCAGCATTGTAGCTCTCCCCATCTCCTCCAAATCTCCCAGCTGAGTTGGCTGCTGTTTCTCTTTGTTTGACTTTTTTTTTCAGCATCCGTTCTCAATTAGGTACTGAGATTTTTTCCAACCTTCAGATACTTAAACCCAAGCACTTAAGAAATGGAAGAAATGGGGCTGGAGTGGTGGCTTAGTGGTTACGGTGCTTGCGGCACTTGCTGGCATGGGAGAGGACCTGAGTTTGAACCCCAGCACCATGTGCACAACTAAGTGTCAGAGCAAAAAACATCACATGAAAAACTAAATAAAACTGATTCTCTCTCTCACTGTCCCTCTCTCTTTAAAAAAAAATTTAAAAATAAGAAACGGACGAAATAAGGTTTGCATCTTGTTCCTTTCTTTGTCCCGTCCTTTGAAGCAATAGAGACAAAATTGAAGATAGAAAAACAGGGGACTGGAGTGGTAGTTTGGTGGTTACAGAGCTTGCCTGGCATGCACAAGGACGCAGGTTCAAACCCCAGCACCACGTTATACATCGAAGTGTCAGAGCAATGGATGCTACATGAAAGACTAAATTGATTCTCCCTTTCTATCTCTCTCTCACTGTCCCTCTCTCTTAAAAAAAAAGATAGAAAAATGGGAGCAGCTAAATGCAGAAAATTAAAAAAACCACAGAATCATGCCCAACCATAGGTAGATATTATTGATATTCCTTTTTTGTGTATGTGTCAGGAATTGAACCCAAGGATGCTTAACCACTGAGCCACATACCCCAGCCCCTCTTGTTTTGCATTTTCATTTTGAGACAGGGTCTCCTTAAGTTGCTTAGAGCCTTGCTAGATTGCTGAGGCTGACTTCTAACCTGTGACCCTCTTGCTTCAGCCTCCCAAGATGCTGGGATTACAGGTGGGCACGATCATACCCAGTTTATTATTCCCATTTTTACATATATAGAAACTGAGGCCTAGAGAGATTGATTCAGAAGCTGGAGTTCTTAGGACAAAGCCCTGGATTTAGAACCAGAAGCCAAGACTAGAACTTGAGTACCCGTGGTTGTTGGTAGTGTCCCAACTCTCCCTCTTCCTGACTCCAGCATTGTCCAGGTGGACCCAGGCTCCCTGAGTCCCTACCAAGCAACTCCAATCCTGGTACTCCATCCTAGAAGAATTTTGTGTCTCCTTCACAAGTCTTGGCAATCTTTCCCACACTTTCCGTAAGACTGGTAACAGGTGGTATCTACTTGTCCTTAGCTCCCTACCTGCCTGACCTGGTACAAGTTTCTCCCCCTCCTTGGGCCTCAGTCTTCTCATCTGTGAACTGGAGATTATAACAGTAATTCTGTAACTGGTCACCAAGGGCCTGCTCTAGTAGACAAGGAATTGGAAGCTGGGATTATAGAAGAGAATGCTGTAGGTATTCAGCACTGGAAGCTGTCCTATGGTGCAGGACGTGTAGGATCTGCTGGTGGGAGCTTCTGAGGCAGTTTCTCTTTGATCAATGAGTCAATGAGTGCTTTTGTCCCTAAAGGATGTGCTGAGAGGTGATTTCTTGTTTCATCAAGCTGCTGGGGAACCAGAACAGTTGGCAAAGCTGTTGGTCTCTTTGCCTCCTATTTTTAGGAGGGAGAATTGGTAGGATGGATGTGGTGGGGCCCAGCGGGTCTGGGAGGTTGGGGGCCTCACCTGCAACAAATTATGTAGGGTTGGGGTTGGCAGATTCTCCATATCAGAAATATGTGGGCAAATTCCCACTCATCCCTGATGATGGAAGTCAAAGGCTGCGTCCTTGGTTCAGCCTTCCTTGATTTCTTCATAATGCACACACCTCAAAGATGGATTACTGGGGGGCTGAAGCAGTGGCTTGGCAGTTACAGTGCTTGCCCCCTATGCGCAGGTACACAGGTTCAAACCCCAGCACCCATGTATACAGCTAAGTGTCAGAGCAACGAAAGCCATGTGAAAAACTCAATAAAAATTGATTCTCTCTCTTACTCTCTCTCTCTCTCTGTCTTTCTCTCTTAAAAAAAAAAAGATGGTTTACTGGTCCACCCTCTGGGCTTCCACACCATATGTTGTTCCATACCAAGAGATCTTGAGCAAGAGGGGCCTCATCGGATGCAGATAGTTTCTCCTCTAAGCTTCCATTCTAACGTCCCTAATCATATAATGTTAGAAATTAGGAGTTCAGGGGCTGGGCGGTAGCTCAGGGATTGGAGTGCTTGCCTGGCATGTGCGAGGACTCAGGTTCAAACCTCAGCACCACATATGCAACTAAATGTCCAAGAAACAAAGACCAGATGAAAAAATAAATTATATTGATTCATTGATTCTCTCTCTCTTTCATCAATTTTATTTAGTTTTTCATGTGGCATTCATCGCTGAGACTTCTTGTGTACTTGTGTATGCGGTGCTGGGTTCAAACTCGCATTCTGGCGCATGCCCGGCAAGCGCTGTAACCGCTGAGTCAGCGCTCCAGCCCCTCTCCCGCTCTCTTAAGAAAGAGAGAAAAGAAATTAGGATTCCAAGGACTGCAGATATAGCTTATTGGAAGAACGCTTGTCTAGCATGTGGGAGGGCCTGGATTCCATCCCTAGTACCGCACCCCCCCCAAAAAATTAGGAATCCTGACTTTGGTGTCACTCATAGAGCTGAGATCCCCCTCTTGGTAAAATAACCAGTCAGTTTTGTAAATGTGTTTTCTCCTCTGCGAAAATGAACAGTTACGGGGTTGGGGATTTAGCTGAGTGGCAGAGCGCTTGCCTAGCATGCGCAAGGCCCCCGAGTTCGGTCCTCAGCCCTGAAAAAAAAAAATTAACAGTTACCACACCTGTCTCCCCAGAATTAAAGTTTAATTTGCTCAAAACCAGCGCAGAGCTCTTGCAAGCCCCAGGCCGGGAGGGACTGCATGCCCCCAAGGTCTGCTTACCTTCTTGGCATCACTGGCTGTGTGTGCACGGTGGCGGGAGAGGAGGAGGGCACAGTGGGTGCCTCTGGACACCCAGGGACCCAGAACCAGCAGAGGTCAGATCACTCAGAAAGTGGCTGAGATGGGCTGGAAGACAGGTCTGCAACTCGGGTCATCCGCAGCTGCTATCCATGGCCTCCGCTGCTGATGCACACCCCACTCTCCTCCTTCAGTATTTCCCTTCTCTCTCCGCAGCCCCTCATCTCTCCTCTAATTCCGTGTCTTCCCCATGTGGAATGCGGGGTCTTCAGGCAGGAGATGAGGTGTCAAGCCCTCCGCCTAAAGCTGGGGAAAGGGGCCTCCGGCCCTGGGCGAGTTGGGGAAAGAAGTCAGGGTCTCTAGGAGAAACCCCGAGTCCCCGGAAATGGGGGCGGAGTCTGGGGAAACCGAAGTGGGGGAGGGGTCTCGTAGACTACCGGGGAGTCCCCCAGCCAGCTAGAATGCGCAAGGGAGTCCCTCGGAAAGAGCTGTGGGCGGGGCTTTTCGGTGCCCCGAGAGGGGCGTGGTCTTTCTGGGCGTGGTCTCTCGGGAAGGGGCGTTGCTCCGCAGACTAGGGCAAAGTAGGACCGCAAGGCGGAGTCTTTGGATGAGGCGGGGCTTTGGTGGGCGGAGCCAAAGGGGCGGGGCCTGGAGACAGGAGGCGGAGCGTGGCTATTCGCTCTGGTCCCCCTCCCCGCGGCCCGGGGTGTCCCCGTGACGAGGCAGCACGGAGCCGCCGCGGGCCGGGCCCATCCCGCCGCAGCGGCCCCGGGGCCGAGCAGGGGCGAGGCGGGGAGGGAGCAGCGCACAGCGGGGACCCGAGCGCGGCCAGGTGAGGCTGCCGGGGCGGAGAGGGCAGGGGTTGCGCCGGGCCAGCGCAGGGGGCGTGTTTGCGTGTTCGCGGGTGACGGGGGAGTGGGTTGCGGCCGTTTGCGCGTCTTCGCGACCCTGCAGTGGCGGGTCCGGGCTGGGCTCTGCGCCCGCCGCGGTTCTGCCCGCGGGCCTGGTTGTGCCGGGTTGTGCGTGCGCGCGTTGTGTGGAGGGGCCGCTGGCTGTGTATCTGCGTATGCGCTGGGCCGTCATTGTGCCCGCCCGGGGCGCGGGGTACCGGCCTGCCCCCGCTCAGTCCCTCCAGCATGGGGATGTTTTCCAAACAGGCTGTCTGCAGGAGACAGCCCTGCTGCAGCCTGAGCAGAAGCGGGGAGCACCGCCCCCACAGGCCTCCAGAGACTCCGCTGCCTGGGGACCGCAGACACCTGAGGGAGGGAGGGGATGCGCACCCAGGGGAGTCCAGAGACTTGCCCTCAGGGCGAGGTCAAGATGGGGAGACTGAGGTAGATGAATGGTGAGGTGGAGGTAGGCAACAAGAGGAGACAGGGAAGAGGGTGGGAAGGACAGTACTGGGAGGACAGAGAGTCATTGAGAAACAGACAGACCTACAGAGGCCTAGAACTGCAAAGGGGCAGAAAGATTATGATGGATAGATAAATGCAAAGAACCCGGCTGATGGTAACTCAGAAGTCCTGGGGCTAGAAGCTCAAGCCATGAACTGAGTCCCAGATGAGGTATAAGAGCCCCCAAATCCTGGGTCACCCTTCTTCCAAGCATATCCCAGACTGGGATCTTGGCCACCACCACCAAGTTTTTCCATCCTTCTGGCCCCATCAAATATCCTGGACCTCTGACTCTGCCATCTCCCCCTTTTGGTTCCATTCCACCTATTTTCCCTCCCTGGGATCCCAACAATCTGCGGCAGTTTAGGGTAGGCAGAGGTGAATGGTTGCCATAGCAATAGAGGTGTGAAAGGTCATTTGGCCTTGGTCCTAGGTGACTTTTGCAGCAGACTGGGGCTGAAATAGAGGGGATCTGAGGTGGGAAGCTACAAAGCTCTCTTCTCTCCCACTCTGCCCAGAATGGTGCTGGAAGGAAACCCTGAAGTGGGGACACCCCGAACCTCAGACCTCCAGCTCCCCAGGAGCAAGGGCTCTTGCATCCTCTCTTCTCCCAGTGAAGATGCACAGCCGGGCGAGGAGCCCATCAAGTATGGCGAACTCATCGTCCTGGGGTGAGCCTCCCTGGTCCAGGAGGGATGGGCACCCAGCAGCCAGGAGGGCCCTAGCTCCCCCCATGTAGGGCCTTCTGCTGTTTGTCCCTCTTTCCCTTCCCAGTCAAAAGACAAAATTGACTAAACCTACCTCAATTCATAAAGACTATTTTATCTTCTTGTTTCTCATAAATTCCCAAGCAACTCTAACTGCCCACCCAAGTTTCTGATCACATGAGAAAAAAGTAACAACAGCTGCTTTCTGCAAATCACCTGTGTGTGTGGTGTGGGGTGAAGAACTCTGGTTCTATAACAAAGCCGCTGATTCCAATTCTGCCTCTGCAAGTTGCTGAACTTCCCTGTGCCTCCATTTCCCCATTTTTCAAACAGGGATGATAATATTCCCTACTTCAGAGGGTTGTCAGGAGGATGGAAGGAATGAGGTGATTTCTGTAAAGTACACAGAACAGTGCCCAGAACATATCCAGTGATCTGGGAGGCAGGCCTGTGCCAAGCCCTTTCATGGACATTATTTCATTTCAATCTTCACAAAGATGCTGTGAGGAAGGAGGTGAGGAAACCGAGGCTCAGAGAGGGGAAGTGACTGGCCCAAGGGCTCACAGCTGGTAAGTGGCAGGGCTGGGATTTAGACCCAGGTCTTTCTTACTCTAGGTCTAGTACGCTGTCCCTAAGCCACAGCTCACCCTCATGCTACAGATAGGAAAACTGAGGCCAGGAGAGAGGAAGCAATGGAAATTGGTAGCTGGGCATACCTCATCCTTTCCTGGTTTTTGCCTTACCTAAATCCCTGCACCTCCCTCACAGCTCTTTCCCCAGGCACAAGTCCCTCTCCTTCCTCTCCCATTCATCTCTTTTGGCCTCTCTCTCTCTCTGTGTCTCTCAGTCCTAAAGAAACCACTTGATAAGCTACAGTCTCTTGCTGCTGATGATTTAGGAATTACAATGACTACTGTTTGTTGACATGTATGTGTCATGTGCTTTTCCCCCTTGATAAGATTGACAACTAACACTTATCAAGGGCCAGATGTAACTGTGCCAAACAGTTTCAAATGGTCTGCATCATTCAGTTCTCAAAACAAAACTGCAAGGTAGGTCCTGAAAAATGAGCCCCATTAAGCCAGGTCCATCTGAATCCTGAACCTGGATATTGAAACCACTCCCCTCCCACTTGAGAAGAGCTTAGAAGGGCAAAAGCAATGTCCCTCTCAGGGCACTTACATGGAAAAAGCAGCTGCTTGTGTCCCCAAGGAAGAGCTGGCTTCTAGTTGAGGGCAAGGCCTCTGATGGGGGAGAATGTGGATCTAAGCAGGTGGGCCCTCTTAACAGCCATCCGTTCTCTGCAGAGCAGGGAAGCCCCTGGCTGTGCATCAGAGCCCCTGAAGAGTGCAAAACACATATTGACAAGCCCACTCCAAACCTCCAAGATCGGAATCTCCATAGGTAGGGGCCAGAGAATCTGGAATTCAACAAACTCACCAGGAGATTCTGATTCAAGTGGTCCCTGTCTGCATTTGGCAGCAATTTACCCATCACTTCCTGCTCCCAAACCTTCCATGGATCCCCACTGCCTACAGAAATTCTTAACTTGGTGTTCAGTGCCTCCTTTATCTTCCCCTGCCACACTCTACAATCCAAATCATCCATCCCTGATCTCACCAAACCCTGCCAGCCTTGGGGCTTTGGCTCAGGGTGAGCCCTCCGTCTAGAAGCAGGCAGAGCTGAGCTGAAATGTGGACTTTTTGACTGACTAGTCTGAGGCAAGTCACTTCACCTCCCTGAGCCTCCATTTGAGTCATTCATAAAATGGGAAGAAAGACACTTGCCTGGCAGGACATCACACAGATTCCATTAGGTAATTAAGAATGGGAAGGGCCAGGAACACAGAGGCAGCAGTCCACCGCAGCGTTCAAGATTCTCACTCACCTCATCTTTGCTTCTCACCATCATTTCCCCGGGACAAGAGCTGGAAAAGAATTGACATATATGGAGAAGAGGAGGTAGTGGTGGCATCGCGGGTCTGTTTTTCTCCTTTTGTTTTCTAGTAGTGGTGTAATAAATGGTAGTTTGCTACAGATGAATTCTTTCCAGTTCTTCACGGCCTTATGTAGGTATTCCATCTCTCCAGAAACCTGATCCTGGGGCCAGAATTCCCTTCTGCCTCTGGGCCTGGGGTGTACTTGGCTTGGGCCAAGAGGCATGTGCCCCTTCCACTGAGAGCACAAAACTGACCGGTGATACATCACTTCTATCACCCTGGCACCGAGCTGTCCCGGCATGGCTCAGGCATCCGGGAACACTTGGCTAATTGAATGAAAGACATCTCCCCAACCGCCAATGTACCCTATTGTAGGGTCTTCTGGCTTCGATTGGTTCCAGATCTTGTTTATCAAGGTAGGACCTGCCCAGAGTTGGCAGTTTTTTTCCAAGTGTTGCCAAGGGCTCACTTTCTCTTTCTCTCTCTCTTCTCTCTCACAACCCTTTCTTCTTAACCCCCACAACCACAGCTACAATGGGTGTCTGGCAAGTGGGGACAAGGGCCGTCGGCGAAGTCGCCTGGCACTGAGCCGCCGGCCACATGCCAACGGAGTGAAGCCAGATGTCATGCACCACATCTCTACACCACTCGTCTCCAAGGCAAGCAGTTTATCCCAGCAGATGGCACCGTCCTGCCCTCCCTTTCCCAGGCCCAGGTCTTCAGCCTTCCCAGACCTGCCAGCCCATAGCCCCAATGCAGCAGGGAGCCCACCGTGGCGACCAGATGGTTGGAAACCCTCTGTGGCGCATAGGCCTTTATAGTTTGCAAGATGCTTCCTTGACCACCAGACCTCATTCACTGGATGGAAACAATCATTTTAGAGACAGCCAAGGCTCCTGCAGTGCGATGTGATGGTCACACAGCAGTAGCAGAGGGAAAAACTTGGCCTTAGAGGATTGGGGGTGAAAGTCCGCAGTGGAGAACTAGGTCACTTCTCTCTGAACTGTAGTTCCCTCAGCTGTAAAATGGGAACTCTAAGCCCATTCTTGGGGTAGCTGGAGGATTAAATAAGGTAACATGCGTGGAGCACCTGCTCCACAGTCCCCCTGGCACAGAATGCAGCCACCCTTCCCCAGGGATAGCTGCGGGGCCCTGAGCTCATTTCTGGCTCAGAAGCTTAGACCTCTCATGGCTGCATGCCCTGGGAGGTGACTTCTTTCTCCCCACCAGGCACTGAGTAACCGAGGCCAACACAGCATCTCGTACACACTGTCGCGGAGCCACTCAGTCATAGTGGAGTACACGCATGACAGCGATACAGACATGTTCCAGGTATGCTTGGCCCCTCCACCAGCCTCCTGGCCTCTGTGCTCTGCAGAGTCCAGGGGGCAGGTGTGAGAGTCCTCAGACCTGGGTTCAGATCCAGCTCCATCACTTACCATGGGATGACTTTGGGGGAAGTCACTTAACCTCTCTGGGGTTTGATTTCCCTGTCTGTAAGTGGTGCCTACAATAACGCCCACCCCATGGGAAGATTAACAGAAGTATAAAATACTTAGCATAAAGTAAATTCTTCCTAAAAAGTCACATTTGCTGTGAATATTTAAGCCCTTCCATACCAGGGGTGTTGCTTTTCCACCGTTATATCAGGAAATCAACTTGTTTTTATTGAATGTTGGGAGGAGACAGAGACAAAGCTCCAGACTGTGTCTGATTGGATGTGGAGACCCCACCTGGGCAGTGCTCGTCCTCTGGGTCTGGCGGCCTCCTTGTTTGGTGGCCCTGCACACAGAGCAGCAGCTGGGCCACAGGGGAGGGAAGCCTGTGTGTAATCCCTGTGCTCGCCCTCCCCTCCCTTGTAGATTGGCCGCTCCACAGAGAACATGATAGATTTTGTGGTAACGGACACATCCCCTGGAGGAGGGGCTACAGAGGGCCCTTCTGCCCAGAGCACCATATCCCGCTACGCCTGTCGCATCCTCTGTGACCGCAGGCCACCCTACACTGCCCGCATCTATGCCGCTGGTTTTGACGCCTCCAGCAACATCTTCCTTGGAGTGAGTGACCCCCAGGCAGGAGCCAGCTCTTCATCAGAGAGTAGTAAGCTAAGAGGGAGGCTGGGGGGTGCAGTACCGTGGCATGGTAAGCCAACCCACAGTCATCCAAACCATGACCCCTGCAGGGCCTGGCAACCCCACTTCTCAAACGAGCAGAGTGAGGCTCAGGGAGGTCAGGTGGTGCCCGAGTCGGGCAGTCCTCTCTGGGTCATGTCTGAATCTGAGGGTAGAGAGCCCACTGGAACGTAGCCCACTGGGGTACTCAGGGATGTGATATGATCCCTCATGTGGTCCCAGGAACGGGCAGCCAAGTGGCGGACCCCTGATGGCCTGATGGATGGCCTGACCACCAATGGGGTCCTGGTGATGCACCCTGCGGGAGGCTTCTCCGAGGACTCAGCCCCGGGTGTCTGGCGGGAGATCTCAGTCTGCGGGAACGTGTACACACTGCGGGACAGCCGCTCAGCCCAGCAGCGGGGGAAGCTGGTAGGTGGTGCACTCCATCTCCGGAGTCCTTCCCAGGCCCGCACAATCTGCCCATCCCCCTGTCCAAGCCAGATAACCTGCTGTCCTCAAGCCCAAGGGAGCCCCAGTGGGTGCCATCTAGAGTCCCAGGCTCAGGGAGTTCTTGGCATCTGTCACTTGTCCCACAGACAGGAGCAGACCTGCATCCCCAGATGTAGACTGCACCATGCTGGAGAGAAGTCAAGACATGCAGATACCACAGTGCTGTACTAAGCTGCTCTGAGGCTGCTGGAAGCTTAAAAAAAATCACACCCTCTTATGAGGGTGACACTTGGCCCATGTGTGAGCAGTTTATAGCCTAGAGTGTTGGCAGTTGATAGTGTGTCTGCCATGTACAAGTGGGTTTCACTTGATTATCCTTTCCCAGCGGGAAAGGGCCCTCAGAGTAGTTCTGACAGTGCCAGGCAGTGTGGAAGCACCACGTGGCACAGATCAGAGAACAGAGGTGCAGAGCTGGGAGTGAGTCCTAGACAGAGGCAGGGCAAGAGGCCACGCAGAGCTCTTCCTGGGTGTGAACACACTGGCCAAGGAGAGGAAAACCTCGGGAAAAGCAGGGCTCATCTTCTAGACCTTCCACTGGGAGATGTGGGTAGCATTGTTTTTAAAATCTTCCCGTCTGAACTACACACACACTTGTTGAGCATCTGCCACGTGCCAGGCACTGTTCCAAGTGTTGATGTTGATTGCTCATTTAACCTTCATGAAACCCACTTGAGATACAGGGACAAGGACCCCACCTTGAGGATGAGCAGAGGTTAAGCTACTCTCCCAGGAACACAGTTACTGAACCATGAGGTCACACCAGAGTCCTTGCTGTTAACCACGACCCCTGGGACAGCTGCTTTGGCTCAGTATTCAGCATTCTGCATGGGAGGTGTTTTCTGCCTCTGCCAGTATGGGACAGCTTCGAAAGTCTCTTAGCAGCACCAGGCTCATTTTGGCCCTGACCTCCCAATTTGACCAATGAGGACCAAAGCCCAGGCTGAGAATGAGGGACAGCGTGGGTCTGGGGGAGCACCTGTCTGCCTTCACACATGACCTCCTAGCTTTCCCTGCTGACCCAGAGAGGGTGCCCTCTCCAGGACGTGTCAGTGGGATGGATGGATGGATGGCTTGTCTGGGGTGAGGCTGCCCAATGGTGGGGCTGGAGCCTCTTGGTTTAAGGCCCTTCTGCTGCCTCTGGCAGGTGGAAAACGAATCCAACGTGCTGCAAGACGGCTCGCTCATCGACCTGTGTGGGGCCACGCTGCTGTGGCGCACTCCAGCAGGGCTGCTGCGGGCACCCACGCTGAAGCAGCTGGAGGCCCAGCGGCAGGAGGCCAATGCAGCACGTCCTCAGTGCCCCGTGGGCCTCAGCACCCTGGCCTTCCCCAGTCCAGCCCGTGGCCGCACAGCACCTGACAAGCAGCAGCCTTGGGTCTACGTCCGTTGCGGCCACGTCCACGGCTACCATGGCTGGGGCTGCCGGAGGGAACGGGGCCCCCAGGAGCGCGAGTGTCCTCTCTGCCGCCTTGTGGGCCCCTATGTGCCCCTCTGGCTTGGCCAGGAGGCTGGCCTTTGCCTGGACCCTGGGCCGCCCAGCCACGCCTTTGCCCCCTGTGGCCACGTCTGCTCTGAGAAGACTGCCCGCTACTGGGCCCAGACGCTGCTGCCCCATGGCACCCACGCTTTTCACGCTGCCTGCCCCTTCTGTGGGGCTTGGCTCACTGGTGAACATGGCTGTGTGCGCCTCATTTTCCAGGGGCCACTGGACTAGGCTCCTGTGGCCTTTGCTGCCATGCCTGCCTGCCCACCCAGGTCCCCCAACACCTGCAGCCCAGATGGAGCTCTGCGTATGGGACTCCTCTTGTTGGCACATAGCCTCAATGGTTGGACACACTGGATGGGTTGTGACACTTCTCAAGTTATGGTCCCCAAGATCTCTACTCTAGTTATACTGATGAGGGCTTCAGCACTAGAGCTGTCCCCGGCTGATGGAGGGAAATCCAGACCCATGTCCCTGCCCTTCCTGGGGCATCCCACATCACACCGCCTACACTGTGCCCCTGGGGGAGTGAAGGAGCTGTGGCCTCTGACCCCCAGCTTAGGCTGGCTGTGCCGTGCACCTGCCAACCCAGTAACAGGTGTCTTTCCTTTCTGCTGCTTCCCTGGGTTCCCCTATAAACCTCGCTACGCAGCTGCCCTGACAAATCCACGTTTCCTGCATGCACGCGGTGCCTCCTCTGGCCCTGAGCAAGTGCTGGGTGGGCAGCAGGCTGGTACTGGCATTTGCTGATGCCCACCACAGGCCCTGGGAATCAGAGATAATCAGGTTCCCTACCTGTTGGAGTTCACTGAGTAGTGGAGGATGGACCAAATTACCAAATGACAGAATTTTCGGGAGCTGGGGGACAATCCTTGCTGGCGGTGGGAAAGTGAGTGAAGCAGAGGAGCTCAGCCTCTGTGGTGGCTTGGAGTCCTCCAGGCCCACAGGGTGGGTGCTCTGCACCCTCTGCATGCAGGCTGGAAAGCAGGACTGAGTGACAAATTCAGGGGGCTGGAGCATGGACTGCACGGGGCAGATGGGCTAGAGCAGAGGGTGGGATCAGGCTGGTGGGAAGATGTTGGATGGAGGATTTGGACCCTCATCTGTGGACAGCCAGGAGTCAACAAAGCAGGGAAAGGACTCTCGGCTCCAGAGCGTCGGCTCTGACACAAGGGCTACCACCAAAGAGTGCCCACGTGTGCCCCACACTGTGCAAACCGTAATAACAACTGCATTCACCGAGCACTCACCAGGACCAGGCTCTGCTTCTCAGAGGTTTTGTGTTTTAATCTAACCCAGGGAGGGAGGTGTCACCATTTGTGTTCACAGGGAGATGAAGGCACATTGCTCCAAGTCACACAGCTAGAAAGTGGCCCCACTGGAATTTGAACCCACAGCTGTCCATCGGGTGGCAGAGCTTGAGCACTCCCTCACATTGCCCTTCCTTCAGCGGGTGGGGTCAAACTAAGCATGGTTTTGGAGTCTGTTCCAAATCTGTTCCATGAAAAGGCTGGAGAATGAGTGGGCGGACATCCACCTGCTCCAAGGCCCAGCCCCACTCAGGACCCCAGCAATGATGAAGGCCCTGCCTCCTTAGCTCCCTGCCCAGGCTGGCACCAGAAGCTGGCAACCACCACCTTCTGGCCCTCTGCACCCCAGCCAGATGCTTTGGGTCATCAGCTAGACTCAGTTGGAACTGAAGGCTTCTGAGAAGATACTGGGAGTCTCCCCAGAGGAAGGGCAGAGTTGGGAGGACAGCCCCGGTGAGGGGAATAGCATGGTAGGACAGGGAAAATACTTGAGGAACCAATGAATTTGGTGTGCAGGGGTGGCAGGAAGGAGCAATAGGGACTGGTGGGCCTTGGTTTCTATGGAGGCCAAGTCTGACCTGGACCCCTTATGCATCCTTAACTATGGGTCACTTCTTTCTGTGTGCCAAGAGCCAACCTGGGGTTGTTGCTAGGGTTGCCTCTCACCAACCAGAAAGTCAGACAAGTAGGTGGATGTTCTGGAAATATGAAAAGAGAAGGTTCTGTGTACAGACAGGACCTGAGTATCTTCCCCAGGGCAGGAGGGATGCCAGAGTCCTAGGAATGCGGATCCTGGTGGCACAAGCCTGCAATCCCAGCAACTAAGGAGCCTGAGGCAGGAAGATCGCCAAGTTTGAGGCCCTCCTGGGAAATTTGGTAAGCCACTGTCTCAAAAAAATAAAAATGGCTGGGGAAGTACCTCAGAGGTAGACAGCCCCAGGGTTCAAACCCCAGAACTGCAAAAAGGAGGTTTCCCCAGGAGGGACCTGCCCAAGGCCACACAGCTGGTTGGGACCAGAGAGACCTGGGCGCTTGACCTCACCCTCCTGTGGTGAGAGGAGGGAGTGTGATTGTATCCTTGCTTCCGAGTATAATACTACAGATGGAAGGCAGGCGGGGATGCTGGCGTGGGTGTGGGAGTGTTTCAAACCACCCTACAGTGGTAGAAATGCAACTCTCCTCGGTCGCTCTCTCTTCTGACCCTGTTGGGAAGTAGGAACAGGAACAATCCAATTCTATTTTTGGTGGGGAGTCTAGACTCTGGGAGGAGAGGCAAGCAAGGGGCACTAGAGAGAACTCGTAGGTGTTAACAGGAGGATCAGATAGCTCTGGGCTTGTTCTGCCCCCTCCCAGATCTTGGAGCCTCATTTCCAGTTGGTATGTGGAATGACAGTCCCTCATCAGCAGGTGATTATGAATGTGACACAGTAGATACTTAATGCTGTTTCCTCACCTATCCC
The DNA here is from genome assembly GCA_004027875.1 of Aplodontia rufa. Classification (NCBI taxonomy): domain Eukaryota; kingdom Metazoa; phylum Chordata; class Mammalia; order Rodentia; family Aplodontiidae; genus Aplodontia; species Aplodontia rufa. Next base: position 76,904 of record PVKS010000987.1, read on the forward strand.
TTTGACATTCTCCTGGGGAAGGGCTGTAACTTCAGCAAGTAGATGACTCTCTGTGATAGTGAGTGAGTGTGTGGGTATGTGTGGGTCTGTGTGTGTTTGGGACACGTGGAAGGGAGAGTGTGGTGGAAGGTCTGAATGTGGCTAGGCCCTATTTCAGGGACTCCTGAATGCATACTATGTGGCCTTAGGGAAGTCAAAGAACCTCTTAGCCTCAGTCTTCCCATCTGTGCAATGGGTAAAGTGATATCCTATCTCAGGGGTTTTGCAAGAATTAAATGAGATCCTTTACGACAAGTGGCTGGCAAAAGACTTCAGTAAGTGCTGCCATTAGCTGCAGATGGGAACCAAGCTGAAGCTTGGTTGGGGGCCCTGATTGCGGTGGCTTTTGCTTGTCTGAGCTGCCCCCTAGTGGCAGTGAACAGCTTTACCTTCTGTGTACATTTGACTTCACCCAAGACAATCCACTTTATAATCGTTTCAAAGAATAAGAATTGAGACATAGGAAAGAAGAAGGGTGATTTTCCTATGGACATAGACCTCTTTATTGAGCTCCTTATAATGACAGTTGTCATTAGAGCCAACAACTAGTAGCACTGTCATACCGAACAGAGACTTGTGCACCTTTGTGAATGAAACTTTGCGCGTGTGGTAGGCCATTGCTGCCCTGGGCCTAGATGCAGGCGTGGAAGGAGAAAGTGCCAGATTTCAGTCCTCCAACCCTCCCCCTTTCCCCACACCCCACAATTCTAGGGGGCAGTCACTGAAGCCTACAATATCCTTGGAGCGATTTTAATTAGCCCCATTTTCCAACTGATGAAGCCAGGAGACTAAAGGTAAAATGACCTACCTAAGGTCACAGTAACAGAAACCCAATTTGACCTCTGGCAATCTGACTCCGCCCCCAGTCTGACCCAGGCCTGTCGCCTTGCTCTGCGCTGGGCCCAAGTTCAGCACCAGGCACTTCCACAATGCGTGCCCCACCCAGACCCAGACTCCCGACTTGTAAGAGTGCACTGCTGACCCGCCTCTGAGCTGGGCCGCCTTTCGGGTGTCGCAGGAAGCTTTCAAACCGTGCATCAGGCACCTGGCGATCACCAAGAAACCGCCAGCCCCTTCGGGCCTTCGCCCTTGTGTGCGGTGGAAACCGAGGCTTGGAAATGTTTAGCGGCTGCCTCCGGGCCCACGGCGGGTGGGTGGCGTTGCAGTGAAGTGGTCGGGGGCATTTCTCTGTGCCCTTGCGCGGATGGGACCATCTCGGCCTAGGCCGGATCCCGCTCGTCTGCAGCTTGGATTCCCCGTACTAGAGTTCTGCGGTCTCCAAAGTCTCCCCGCCAGACCCGAATCCAGTGAGGACGCGGGAGCCACAACACTCCCATTGTGCAGGTTTACACCTGCAAAACTGAGGTTGGGGGCGGGGGCTGAGGCGAACCCCGAAGAGCGGGGTCCCGGTTGTGCGTGAGGGGAGAACCCCGATGCTCTGTCCATGACACTCAAGCCGGCCCCGCCCGGGCTCGGAGACCTTGGCTGCCTGGGCCAGGCCGCAGCCAGGCGGGGAACAGAAGTGCCCTGCTCCCTAGCGAGCGTGGCCCGCGGAAAAAGGCCAAGGCCGCAGGGCCCAGCTGCTCTGCACTCCAGCGCCTGGGGGCGGGGAGCCGAGGAGCTGGCCTCTGCGCGCCTATTGGCTGCTGTCGCCGCCCATCTTGGCTGCAGGGCCAGACAATTGGCTGGAGGGGGCGGGGCTCGCGGAGCCCCAATGAATGGGGGAGCCGGAAGCAGGAAGTGAGTTTGCGAACCGAGCAGCTGCTGCAGGTGAGGCGCGGCGCCTGGTTTTCGGGGTCAAGGTGTATCATTCTCCGGGGACTAGAGCCAGGCTGGATCGAGCGCAAGATCATTCATTTTCTGTCCACCTTCCAGTTACGCCTCCCAAATCCATCCCGGCCCCAAGGCCAAGGAGATTTCCGGGAAGGGAAGAGTTAACCCCTTTTTCGGAAGGGGGGGGATGTGCTATTGGGGCGGAGCCTCGGGGGGGGAGTTAGAAACTCTTTCCCTGTCAGGGAGGGGGTCTTGGGGAATGCTGTGGGTTAGGAGACCCCCAGATCCCAGCGGTTAAGTTCTTGGCCTCGCCAAGGCTCAGTTTCCCTATCTGTACGATGGGTTGTGGACGTCTGTGGCTTCACTGGCCAAGCATATGCAGAGGGCAGGAAAATGGAGGGCTGAAGAAAAGGTAGAGGGATGAGAACTGGACATGCCGGGAGCTGTGAGGGAGGAAGAGAACAGGTGAAATCATAGCAGCCAAAGGTACATTCTGTCCAGAGTGACCTTACCTAATTTATGCACACACGTGTTGAGGTTGGGGTTCTTGTCCTTCTCTTTTTACAGAGGAGGAAAGAGAGGTACAGAAAAGTGAAATAATTGTCTTGATCTCTAGGAGTCTGGGATCAAGTCAGTGTTCAGACCTGGGGCTTACAGCTGGAAGCCTGGTCTTCTGTCCTTGTGCACAGTGGTGTGGTGGGGAGTGTTAAATAATTCTGAGTACGGAAGCTAGAAGGTCAGAGGAGGGAGGAAATAGGAGCCTGGACTGGAAGTCTAGAAATGAGGGTCTCTGATTCTGACCCCTTTGTTGTGTGATTAGGTGACACTCCTAGCCAGTCTGGAGCTGTTTCCCCATCTATAAACTAGATGTTTGGATTCAGACTTTTAAGATTGAGGGGCCACAGGCCAAGTATGGATCAGTAATATATTTGTAATCTCCTTAGGTGAGTCACCTAACCTTGGAGTCCCAGTTAGCAAATCTGTTGAATGGGTACCAGAGTATTCCCTTTCTCTTGGAATTTTGAAACGAGCTCCTGGGAGTTCAGAGCCAGGTGTGATGTTAGGGTGTGCTAAATGATAGATGTGGTAATGGTTCCCTGCAGGACCCATGGCGGACACCCAGTACATCCTGCCCAATGACATCGGCGTGTCTAGCCTGGACTGCCGTGAGGCCTTCCGCCTGCTGTCACCCACAGAGCGCCTCTATGCCCACCACCTGTCCAGGGCCGCCTGGTATGGAGGTCTGGCTGTACTGTTGCAGACCTCCCCTGAAGCCCCCTACATCTACGCCCTCCTCAGCCGCCTCTTCCGTGCCCAGGACCCTGACCAACTGCGCCAACATGCCCTGGCCGAAGGCCTTACGGAGGAGGAGTACCAGGTCAGTTCACTCAGGCCAGCTCTCATTTCCTGAGTGACCTCTGGGTGTCAGGAACCAAGAAGCAGGGAGATGAGTTTCTCTCCTTTTTGGAGTAGATGGAGGATTAGACCAAATGTTACAAACTCAGGAGCCTCCTCGCCTGGAGCCTCAGCCTTCCTTATCTGTAAAAATATGCACATGGGTTGTCTGAACCCCTCACTTAGAGCAATACCTACTTGAAGGTAAGTGGTGGGATTATAATGAAGGCAGCAGTGGATATTCAGAGAAGGCAGAGGAAGGAGTCCAGACTAGAAGTCAGGGGATCTGGACCAGTTCTCTCCCATATTAGGAGGCCCTGGGCACAGTGTTCTGCCTGTTGCCTGGTTTTTATTTGTTTATGGATCCATTGGCCAAGTAATACATGAATTCTTAGTGCATTGTAGCAATGAGGAAGGGCACGGAACAAAACACAAAGGTTGCTCCTTCTCAGAGCCTCTCCAGGTGACCACCGTGGCTGGTGTGGTGTATCCCTTCGCTTCCTGTCTCTGTACTGCATGCCTATGCCCTACGTGCAGTGTTTCAGGTCCTTGTTTTCTTTTCCACATAAATGAGGTCATGCTCTCTGGGTCATCTTCTGTGTACTGGTGTTTCACTGTGTGGTGTATCATGGAGAACTTCCTTGGGTACATATTACTCCACTTCGTTTTTTTCCCCCAGTACTGGGGATTGAACCCAGAGCCCTGTACATGCCTAGCCAAGTGCTCCATCACTGAGCTACATCGCCAGCCCTTTTAATTGTTTTGAGACGGGGCCTCTAAGTTGCTCAGGGTGGCCTCAAATTTGCTATCCTTCTGCTTGAGCCCTCCTAGTAACTGGGTCCACACAATCACTCCCAGCCACCTCATTCTTTTGTTGGATTTGAAGCATTCCACAACATGGTACACTATAGCTTCACTGAGTTATATTCCCACTAAGATTGGACAAGAATATGACCAATTTTTCTATATATTAAATAAAGGGATTGAACTGCTTGTCTTTGAACTGAGGGGCTATTTCTTCTACCTCTTTTGAACTTTAGGTAATCACTTTGCATCTCCAGGTGTTGGTCTGCTCATTAAAAGAGATGCTTACAGATGGGAAGGTGCTACCCAAATGTTACCATTTTCAGTGGAGTTCTTTTGTTCGCAAGCTGCAGAAACCCAGCTCAACCGTAACTTCAGTGAAAGAGTATTATGGGTTCACATAATTGCAGAGTCGGAGGAAGCTTCCGGCTGGGTTCAGAAGTTCAGTGCTACCATCAGGGTTCAGTCTTCATCTCAGCTTTGCTTTCTTTCCTCGCGCCTGATAATGTGTAGTGGAAGAAGGAGCGGCAGGTTTCCAGGTTATAGTTTAGTGGCCAGCCTTATGCAGAGAGAAAGTGATTTCTCTGGCCAGCTCACAGGCCTGCTTGAACTGGTGAACTGGGGGAAGGCAGACCTCACCCTCCAAAAAAAAAAAAAAGGAAGATTAAGGTCTTGTTACTAAGAAAGGGAGACTAGAGTAGTGGCCAGCAAAACCCGTGGAGTAGGAAAATGATTGGTGCTGCAGGATGGGAGCTGTAGATGCGCTTCCTAAGGAAGGAGGTGGTGTTGGGACTAGGGCTTAAAGGACATATAGGCCATAGATGGCTGAGAGGATGCTGGGAGTGCAGGGGCAAAGGTAGAGGAGCAACTGGGTGTTTTTGAACTTCTGAACCCAGTGTGGCTGGAGCATGGGGATATAAAAGAAGCTTGAAGTCAGACTGGGGCCTCCCAGGACCCAGGTCCTGCCCCTAGATTTCCCAACTTCACCTATACCAGTTCTACCCATGTGTTCTTGTCACATCAAGTCTCAGGCAGAGACTGCACTGAGGTGGGAGGGCGGTGCTTCCGGGTTTCTTTTCTTTCTTTCTTTCTTTCTTTTTCTTTTTCTTTTTTTTAAAGAAAGAGGGACAGTGAGAGAGAAAAAAAGAGGATCAATTTTATTTAGTTTTTCATGTGGCCTTCATTGCTCCAACACTTCGTTGTATATGTGGTGCTAGGATTTGAACCCACGTCCTTGCACATGCCACACAAGTGCTATAACTGCTGAGCCACCGCTCCAAGCCCCTTCCTAGGTTTCTGATGTGATGCCACCTCCTCACTCAGGCGTTCCTGGTCTATGCTGCGGGGGTCTACTCCAACATGGGCAACTACAAATCCTTTGGTGACACCAAGTTTGTTCCCAACCTGCCCAAGGTGAGTTGAGGGAAGGTTGGGAGCAGGAGGCCAGTGGAGTGGGGGTGGCAAAGGCAGCAGAAGGAGCCCCAGCAGGAGTCTGGGGATGAGCAGAGCCTTGGCCTTGTCACTGGCACTATGTGACCATGGGTGTCACCCAACCTTGCCCGGTGCTGCAGAAACATATAAAGGAAAAGCACTGACCTTGCTGATCTAAGGGTCAAGCAAGGACAGGATGTGAGAGTGTGAACCGTTAGGAACATGCAAGAATGGAGCCCAATGGTCACCACTGAGCGCAGGGGAGGAGCCTGGGTGGGGCCGAGAAGCTTGTATGCTTGGACCCGTCAGACCTGAATGTCTGCATGAGTTGCCTGGTGATGTCAAAATGCAGCGTCCGATTTGGCAGGTCTGTGGTGGGCCCATGCCTGGACACTTATCAGGCCCTGCTGGTAGTGCTAGTGGACCACACTCTGAGGCAAAAGAGCTTGGGGACAGGAGAGGGATCTCCAGAGCAGGTTTAGAGGAGCGTGACCAGGCCAGTGACGTCCTTTGTCCCCCACAGGAGAAGCTGGAACGCATGATCCTGGGGAGTAAGGCCGCCCAGCAGCACCCAAAAGAAGTCGGGGACCTCTGGCAGACCTGTGGCGAGCTTATGTTCTCCCTAGAGCCGAGGCTTCGACACCTCGGGCTGGGGAAGGAGGTGAGGCCCCCAACTGCCTGGGCAAGTGAAGGCTATCCTTCGGGGCCCCCTGGGATGGAGGGAGGGACAGCTGATGGGAAGACATTGGGCTCTGCCCCTCACTCCCAGGCAAAGCTGCTGTCCACTGTGGGCCTCACTTTTGTCATCTGTAAATTGGGAAGCAGGCTGGATGTAATGCTTTCTGGATGTCCTCCCCGATCTGACCTGCTAGGATGCTGTGTGCAGGAGGCGGGAAGGAGAGAGGAGCTGAGGAGGGGAAGAAGAAGAGGACGGGGAGGATGTGGAAGGAGGGCTCCAGGCTTCCCACCTCTGGAGGCTGTTTGGGCTCTGTGGGGGGAAGGCTGGGCAAGCCTTAGGGGTTGGCCAGCTCTAGAGGCTGTGGCGGAGCTGAGGGAAGGCCCAAGATGAGCATCTGTTTGTCTGTCTGTTTTATAATTTTTTCCCCCCTGGACAGAGATGGAGGGGGCAGGGTGGAGGCTGCTGGGAGGAGGTGTAGGAAGACTGGGAAGAGATCCACCAGCTGTCCCCCCAAGCACCTCTTTCCCACCTCCTGCTTTCGTCTCTGACAGGGAATCACCACCTATTTCTCTGGGGATTGTACCATGGAGGATGCCCAGCTGGCTCAAGACTTCCTGGACTCCCAGGTTTGGGGATTGGGCACTTGGCAGTGGTTCCAGGGGACTCCTTGTCCCATCCCCCTCATGACTGTCACCTGCCCTTGCTTGAGTCTCAGCGTGTATCCAGAGACATGGGCATGTTGGGTCCATGAGATGGAAAAGACTCAGGACGTGCTCGTCTTTGAAGTCAGCCTGCACAAACCAGGAGGACATCATGCAGATGTCCCCGGTGTGCCAGGCATAGAGCTGACCCTGCCCATCCCAGGTTATAGGGCCTGATGACAGCCTTCAGGCAGGACGAGGCAGAACATCAAAGCTGCACTTCCCAGGTTGGACTCTGGAGTCCCTGTATTGTTCAGTCACCCTCAAGCTACGCAGCCAGTCTGTGAAAGGGCACCCGCCTTGTGCAGCCCTCGGTTAGCAGTCATGCAGTGCCTGCCATGTCCAGGCCATACCTAGTGAAGCGTAGTGCTCAGTATAGGGTGCAGAGCAGGCGAGTTGGTCCTGGCCCACCTGCCCATTCTGCCTCCTGCCCCTGGCATGCCTCCCTGGAATGACCACTCTCCCTCCTCCTGGACTCCTGCACTCTCTGGACCTTTTTTCTCTCCCAAACCCCTGCTTTGTTCTTTTCTAGAACCTCAGTGCCTACAACACGCGACTCTTCAAGGAGGTCAACCCGGAAGGGAAGCCCTGCTATGAGGTGCGGCTGGCATCCGTGCTCGGAACAGGTGCGCTCAGGCCCCTCCTGCTTCCTCTGCAGACCCCTGGGTCCTGGTGGCTTAGGCCACCAGCCAGGCCACTCTAGCAGAGAGTCCTTTTCTCCCAGGAGTTTCTGCATACATCCCGGGAGTGTCTCTGGTCTCTCTTTGGGATCCTGTGTTATCTGTGAGCCAAGCCTCATGGGTGGGCAAGGGACAGGAGGAGCTCAGTCCCTCCCAAACCCCCTGGGCCAGGGGTGGCAGTCCGGGGGCATTCTGCTATAAGGTCAGGGCAGATGTAGAGTTTGGGTGGAAACATCCAGGCCCCTGTGGGGACCTTTTCTGGCTCTTCTTTATCCACCTACCCGCCTGCTCACCCTGCCATAGCTGTGCTCCACAGCTCTGGTTCCCCCCTACCCAAGCCAGATGGAAACTCACCTTCACGACACCTTTGCCATGGGGCTGTGCTGCCCTTGCTTCCCCAGCAGCGCTCCCATAATCCGCACTCTTCTCTTTCCCCCACTTGACTGCCTGCCCCCTAGGAGGAGGGGTAGGGTGTTTCCGTCATCCTTGTCTCCCCAGCACCCAGTGCTTGGTAGATACTCAGGATTTCGGTGTGGGAATAACTGAAGACATAAGGGAACACAGGGTGGAGGTAATAGCAGGAGCCACAGCAGGGAGGTGGGGAAGCTTAGGGAATCAGTCTGGTTTAATTATCTATGGCTGCATAACAAACACCCCCAAAATTTGATGATACACACCACTTTTTCATGCTTACAGACTGGGTCTAGAGTTGGATGGAAGGTCCAATAGTCTTCCCTTATTCATGGTTTCAAGTTCTACCCAGGGTCCACCATGGCCCAAATATATTGAAAGAAATATTTTCAGAAATAAACCATTCACCAGGCTATCAGCTTGACTTTAGAAATCTTCTCAGTGCCTTGGTTTCCCCATCTATAAATTGGAGATGATAATCCCCTCTCCCCTGCCTGGGTTGGCATGGGAATTAAATAAGTTAACACATGTAAAACACTTAGGGTGTTGCATGTTACTTGGGTTTTTTTTTTTTTTTTTTAAATGAGAGTTCGTGTTAATTGCTGTTGGCTGAAGGGACCCGTTGAAGATCTTAGTGTGAGAGTGTCATGGCAAAGAGCTCGTTGGCCTCTTCCCTCAGTGACCCCTCTTTCCTTAGATCCTGCTCTAGACTCTGAAGTGACTTCCAAGCTGAAGAGCTATGAATTCCAGGGGAGTCATTTCCAGGTGACCCGGGGGGACTATGCCCCTATCCTCCAGAAGGTGGTGGAACACCTGGAGAAAGCCAAGGTAGGGCTGGCTGGGGCCGAGGGCTCCGGGCCCAGGACCCCCTGGGCAGGTGAGTGACCCGAGGCTGACCAACCCTGCTCACCTCTAGGGATATGCAGCCAACAGCCACCAGGAGCAAATGCTGACCCAGTACATGGAGAGCTTCACCCAGGGCTCCATCGAGGCCCACAAGAGGGGCTCCCGCTTCTGGATCCAGGACAAAGGCCCCATCGTGGAGAGGTGAGCTGACTGCCTTCACTGCCCCACCCCTCCTGCCCACCCTCCTCCAACTGCGCTTCTCTCTCCCCAGTTACATCGGGTTCATCGAGAGTTACCGCGACCCCTTTGGCTCCCGAGGAGAGTTTGAAGGTAACTTGTGGGGGATGTGGGAAGGTGAGGTTAGGATCCCTTCCCCCAGGTCCAAGTTCATGCTCCTGAGTGTCTCCTGAGAGATCTCCCCTCCCTGAGCAGGAACAATAATAGCCTTGTAAGATAAACACCATTTACACGCCCCACTAAGCTTATCTATAGTGATTCACGGCATGTCATTGTCAGCTGCTGGGTGGCTGAACCTGTTGGCCTTCTGAGCCCTACTTTGCCATCACCCGCACGGCTTCTGGCCTGAGGGTTCAGAAGCACCTGCCATCCTCCGTGCAGCCCTGGACAGAGTCTGAGCACCCAACTGTTGAAGCCAGGGTTAGTGCGGAGGAGCGGGGAGAGAGGACAGTGGCCAGAGAACCAAGCCCGGGGCCTTCATGTGGCTGCAGCTTTCCTGCCCAGGGCCTGATGCAGTAGGACCAGGCCTGGGTCACTGTTGTCCCCAGCAGCTCGCACAGGGCCACAACGCACATTCGTGTGATGGCCACAGGGGTTGAAATGGTGGAGTGGGATCCCTGCCAGGCCTCTGGCAAACCACTGCCCCTTCCCCACGGCCCTGCAGGCTTTGTGGCCATGGTGAACAAGGCCATGAGTGCCAAGTTCGAGCGGCTGGTGGCAAGTGCGGAGCAGCTGCTGAAGGAGCTGCCCTGGCCGCCAGCCTTTGAGAAGGACAAGTTCCTCACCCCTGACTTCACCTCCCTGGATGTCCTCACCTTCGCTGGCTCTGGCATCCCTGCTGGGATCAACATCCCCAACTGTGAGCTTCCTTGGTGTCCCTGCCAGCCCCCAGCACACAAGCTGCCCCACTCCATCCATCCTGCTCTCCTGACACTGGACCTTCGCTCTTCTTTCTGGTCCCCCCCTGGCCTCTCTTCCAGACGATGACCTGAGGCAGACAGAAGGATTTAAGAACGTGTCGCTGGGGAACGTGCTGGCTGTGGCTTACACCACGCAGCGGGAGAAGCTCACATTCCTGGAGGATGAGGACAAGGTGGGCACCAGCAGCCCAAGGGGCAGGGCCGGCCGCACCTGGCCTAGCAGGCCCAGGAAGGAAGACAGCAGAGCTGTGGCAGGGACAGTGTGCCTTGGTCCTGCTTGGCCGTTTCCCCTGACATGTGACGGCCACTGTGGAGCCTGTTTCTTCTGGTCACAGGACGGAGGCAGTCCCCCACTCCCGGGTTGTTGCATGGACAGGGTGGCTGTGTGGGGTTGGAGCACACACGCCCTCTGCCAAGCGCATGCTCCACAGTGCGCCCTCAGCCTGCACCGGGTGGCCATGGATGGATGGTGGACAGCAGGGGCTCTGCTTGTCTTGGCAGGACCTGTACACCCGCTGGAAGGGGCCCTCCTTTGACGTGCAGGTGGGGCTGCATGAGCTGCTGGGCCACGGCAGCGGCAAGCTCTTTGCACAGGTGAGAAGGCGGCCACCCTGGTGCTAGCAGGAGCTCCCCATCCTCCAAACCTACTCAGGGAGGGGAGGCTGCTCCAGGCTCTGCCCTGGGGGCTGTGGGGCAAAGGCTCCCTGAGCAGGGAAGACACTGTCTTGATGTCACCTAAGACGACCCAGGAGCTCAGGGGACAGAATGGGTATAGAGGGGTCTCCAGGACAGTTCTACTGGTGGCCCTTGTACCAGGAAGAATTGCTGGGCTTGGGCTGAGTAAGCTCACCTGGAGGGAGTGACCTGGGCAGCGCCAGGGACAGAGGCTGGGAGGGGTCTCTGGACTGTCCTGAGGCTGCAGCGCAGTCTTCCTGAGCCTGTACCTTCCTGGGTATTGCAGGGAGCCACTTCTCCCCAGAGCTGTCCTTTCCTCCCACCCGGCCACAGTGGCCGGAGCCCTTGACACCCAGGAGGGGACTATGGGAAAGGCAGCTGAGGAAGCTTGTGGGCGCCCAGCGTGGGTCCACATGGACGAGATGAGTCCTAGACTGAGGTTTGCAGGCATCATTCAGAGACAGACCTGCTCTTGCCGTCCGCCTGCTGCTCCTTGGCCCTCCTTTCGAGCCTCTCCTTGGCCCAGGGACTCCAGGGTTGAAGGTCTGTAGGGTGCTAGGGACACCTCTCCCTCACTTAACGCCATGTTCCTGACCCTTCTACTGCAGGATGAGAAGGGAGTGTTCAACTTTGACCAGGAGACGGTAATCAACCCGGAGACAGGGGAGCAGGTGAGCACAGCCTCCTTGGAGGCCAGGGTGCTGAGTGTGTGGGCAGGATGGGGGACTGATTCCTGGTTCTGCTTCCCAGATTCAGAGCTGGTACCGCAGTGGGGAGACCTGGGACAGCAAGTTCAGCAACATTGCCTCGAGCTACGAAGAATGCCGCGCGGAGAGCGTGGGGCTCTACCTCTGCCTCAACCCCCACGTGCTGGAGTAGGAGTGATGGGCATGGAGGGGCGAGGGTAGGGCAGGGAGGGCAGGCCACCCTGACCATCCCTGCTTGCCCCCTCCCTCCCACAGGATCTTCGGCTTCAAGGGGGCCGATGCGGAAGACGTGATCTATGTGAACTGGCTCAACATGGTGCGGGCCGGGCTGCTGGCTCTGGAGTTCTACACCCCGGAGGCCTCCAACTGGCGCCAGGTGGGGCCGGGTGGAGCCCTCAGGAGGCAGAGGGGGCTGAGATCAGAACTCTGGGTGCAGGGGATGGGATGATCGTACCTGTAAGGCCTGTTGACTTGGTTTAATCCCAGAGGGCCCTGTTGGTGGGATAGATCACATCACTGCAGTGAGCTTTAGTGTCCCTGCCTGTGAGAAGGGAGTCACAGTCTCCCTGGCCACCTTCCAGGGTGACTCAGGTGAGGCAGTTCTGCTGTTAGTAACAGGTGCCTTTCTGTGCTCCCGGCACCGTGTTCAACATGGAGCGCGGATGTGGCCCCCGATTTCAGCCCCAGCAGGGAGGCACTTTGATTATCCTCGTTTTAGAGATGAGGAAATGGAGGCACAGGGAGATTCATTAACTTGCTGGTAAGGAAGAGCCAGGATTCAAATTCTTGCAGTCCACCTCCAGGACCACTAGATTGGACTGTTCCGTTATGACGTGGACTTTGGAAAGAGGGTAAACAATAGCAGTTTTTGGGGTCTTTTTTTGTATTGTTTTGTTTTTTTCAAAATCAAGAAAGTATGTTTCGAGGAGGCAGTGTTGTGTTATCAGAAGAACACGCATTTTAGAAACTGGGTCTGGCTGTTTCTTTACCAGCTGCGTAACACTGAGCAAGTCGCTTTAGCTCTCTGGGCCTCTGCTTTGTTACCTCTGAACTGGGGATAATGATGCCTACTTGGACTGGCTGTTGAACATAAGAAAGATTACGGAGCAGAAGGTGCTGAGAGTCCTGGCAGTAAAGGGCCCAGGTAGCTGCTGTCCTTGGGAGGATCTGAAATAGCAGGGGGCATGGTGGGTGACAAAGGGGAACAAGAATACCAGGTGCTGCCTGGGAAGAGCCTCCCTATCCCCCAGGGCATCTTGCCTTCCCTGTGAGCAGAGGAGGGAGTAAGCATTTGAGGTGACATCAGAAAAGGATCCGGATGGTCAGGGAGGAGAAAATGGTGGTAATAATTGACAGTGAGCCAAGCCTTTGATATTGGCGACAAATGACCTCTTTTCTCCTGCCCTGGCAGGCTCACATGCAGGCCCGGTTTGTGATCCTAAGGGTTTTGCTTGAGGCCGGTGAGGGACTTGTTACCGTCACTCCCACCACGGGCTCTGATGGCCGCCCAGATGCCCGGGTCCGTCTCGACCGCAGCAAGATCCGGTCCGTGGGCCGGCCTGCTCTGGAGCGGTTCCTACGGAGGCTCCAGGTGAGTGAAGGCCTCATGCTTCAGGGATCCCCAACCTTGACTTCACTAAAAGTAGTTTATTATTTAAGTTATTATAAAGAAGGTGAGAAGACAAGTCTAGGTTGGGTATTTATGACATACACTAACAAAATGTTCCTGATGTCAGGTGTGGTGGCTCACGCCTGTAATCCTAGCAACTCAGGAGGATGGCAAGTTCAGGGCCAGCCTCAGGGACTTAGCAAGTCCCTAATCGACTTAGTGAGACCCTGTCTCAAAAAATAAAAAGGACCAGGGATGTGGTTCAGGAGTAAAGCTCCCCTGGGTTCAATCCCCAGTAACCCGCCCCCCAAAAAAAGGTTTCTATCTAAAATATATAAAGATTTAAAAAAAAAAAACTGAAAAAGAAAGGACAACCCAACAGAAAATAAGCAAAAATGAGCAGAAGCAAAGGAAATAATAGGCCATCAACTTGCCGGACGATGCTCAACCTCGCCCGTAATTGATGCTCAACCTCGCCCGTAATTAGGGAAGTGCAACTGTAGCCACACAAAATACCATTTGTAGCCACCGGCTTCTAAAAATTTAAAACTACCAACATCCACTTCATAGACTGAGCAGGGATCATGGGAGCCCCCCACCCCTTATCCACAGAGGATACTTTCCAAACCCACCTGAGAGTGCCCAAAATGGATGGTAGCAAACCCTGTAAATACTGTTTTATTATTTTATTTCCTATTTATTTATTGCCCTCCACTGCATCTGGGAGTGTACTTTGGTACAGCAAGAAACAGTGTTGGCATCATCTGTTTTTTTTTTAAGATTGAGGGACAGTGGGGCTGGAACGGTGGCTCCACAGTTATAGTGCTTACCTGACAAGCAGGAATACGCGAGTTCAAACCCCAGCATCACATACACAATGAAGTCTCAGAGCAATGAAAGCTATGTGAAAAACTAAATAAAATTGATTCTCATTCTCACTCTCTCTCTCTCTCTGTCTCTCACTGCCCCTCTCTCTTTAAAAAAAAAAAAACAAACAAATTGAGGGAACTTGAGAGAGGAGAAAGACAGAAACAATTTTTATTGAGTTTTTCACGTGGCTTTCGTGGCTCTGACACTCTGTTGTGTATGTGGTGCTAGGGTTTGAACCCACGTACTTGTGCATGTCAGGCAAGCACCGTAACCGCTGAGCTACTGCTCCAGCACCTGGCATCAAGTTTTAAAGTTGAGCATTCCCGTGAACGACAGACCATCATCAGTTCCTGTATCTCTTCACCAGGAGAGGTACAAGGAGGCTCACAGCAGCATTTAATAGCAAAAGCACAGATCTGGGTCGGGCTGCAGCTCAGTGGTAGAGTGAGGCTTAGCAGGCAGGAAGCCCCAGGTTCGATCCCCAACACAGCACAAACTGCACATCCACCGTAGAAGAGATGAAGTCGTGTGTTTACCAGAGGAATACCATATGGCAGTGAGGGAGAGGAAAAGCTGCATGGGTTAGCACAGATGAATCGCAAACATAATCAAACAGAAAAAGTGAACCAGGGGGCTGGAGCGGTGGCTCGGCGGTTACGGCGCTTGCCCGGCTTGCACAAGAACACGGGTTCAAACCCCAGCACCCACGTACACAAGTAAGTGTCGGAGCAACGAAAGCCATGTGAAAAACTCAATAAAAATTGATCCTGTCTCTCTCTCTCTCTCTCATTGTCCTTCTCTCTTAAAAAAAAAAAAAAAAAAAAAGAAGGTGCTATTTAAAAAAAAAAAGTGAACCAACATATACAACTCAAAAAGATACCAAAAAAATATTAGGTGATGCAAAGTGAAATTCAGAAAGAAAGGGAAACAAGCGCAGAATTGAGAACAGCAGTTTGCAGAGATGGGCAGGCTGCAGGTGTGGGCAGGTGGGGGCAGGTGGTCCAACTCTTATGTGGCTGGTGGGCATCATTATCCTTTCTAACATAGTATGTCATGTGCGTGTGAAATGCTTTATTTAAAAAGGGTGGTGTGATAGCTGCCTTGTCTACACATCGAATGAGAAACACTGGCCTCGGATTAGTGTGCATTTACCATGTGTGAGCCCTTATTTGATCTGGATTCGTCACAGTAGCACTGTGAGAGCAGACTGTTCCCCTTTAGAGATAAGGGCTCAGCGGTTCAGCCTGTGACGGCTGAGCATTTTTGCAGATTGTCCATCTTGTACGACTATCACAAAATGCCTGCGACTGGGTCATTTATGAAGGGCAGATATTTATTTCTCACACTTCCGAGTCGGGGAAGTCTGAGATCCAGACATCAGCAGGTTGGGCGGCTGGTGAGGGCTTCTCTCCCCTTCCAAGATGGCACCTTGTCCTGGCATTCTCTGGAGGAGAGGAACTCTGTCTTCACAAAGTGGAAGGTAGAAGGACCTACTGATGCAGGAAACTTCTTTTATAAGAGCCCAATCCCATTTACAGAGCCCTCATGGCCTAAGCTCCTCTTAAGGCCCCACTTCTTTTTTTTTCTTTTAAGAACGAAGAAATGAGAGAATCAGTTTTATTTAGTTTTTCATGTGGCTTTTGTTACTTGGACATGCCAGGCAAGCACTGTAATGTTGAGCCACCGCTCCAGCCCCATGGCCCCACCTCTTAATATTCACATTAGCCATTAAGTGTTAACACCTGAATTCTGGATGCAACGCATTGAAACCACAGCAGCACAGATCACCTGGGGCTGCCACAGTCAGTTGTGGCCCCTAGCAGAGCCCTGTGGACACAGGTAAGTGTCTGTTTTAGATACCTACTCCTTCCTTCCTCCAGGTGCTGAAGTCCACCGGGGACGTGGCTGGAGGGCGGGCCCTCTATGAGGGGTATGCAGCGGTCACGGATGCACCCCCAGAGTGCTTCCTCTCCCTCAGGGACACGGTGCTGCTGCGCAAGGAAGCTCGGAAGCTCATTGTTCAGCCCAACACTCGCCTTGAAGGTAATGGGCTCTAGGCCCCTGTGACAGGGACCACCAAGGACACACTTGAGCTCAGGGAAGCCTGCCTGGGGTGGTCCTGCTCCTGTCAAAGCCTTGGCATCTACCACCAACACACACACACACAGTTGGTCATCAGGTGGCAGCAGCAGGTTTCCGGAAGGCCGGCTGGCCTCATGAGGAACTTGAGAATCATGGCTATCCGGTGCCAGGTCAGGTCGATAGTGAGCTTGGGACTCTGGTGGCATCCAGGCTAGAGATCAGCTCTGTCTTTCCTCTGCCTTCTCACGTGACAATTCCATTTCCAAGTCCTGGCTCTCTCTGCATGGCGCTTGGACCTTCTGTGCCCTTCCATTTCTCCAACCACTGAGCTCTCTCCACTCCGTAGCCTCTGTACATACCATTCTCTCTGCTTGGCGGATTGTCCCCCAGGTCTGTGCCTGCCTGGTACATTCAGGTCCCTGTTAAATGGCATCCTGAGAGATGCTTGGTCCTTATTCCCACACTCTGAAGTAACCCCGTCCATCTTCCTCTTTCCTTCAGCTTGACTTTGTCCATCATGCTTGGACATTTTCTTGTTTCTTTCATCTCCATGACAGCAGAAACAGCAGACCCACGCCCCTAACATGGGGCTTGGCAGGAAGCAGCTGCTCTATCAGGTGAAATGGATGAGCAAATCATGCCAGCCCCATGGACAATGTCATTGCTTTGACATGTCCAGCCCCGTGTAAGCCACCGAGGGATAGAGACATGCACGGATGGGACCCAGGCCCACCCCTCAAGTAGTTCAATGCCCATTAGGAATGATAAGATACGGATACGGAGGCAATTATACGAGGGAAGCAGTAACAGGTGCCAAGAGATAGAGGAGGAAAGATCTGTCACCTTCAGAGAATCTGCAGAGGTTCTAGGAAGGAAATGGTCAAACTAAACTGAAAACCGGACTGGATCATCACAGGTCATAGTTCTGGTGATGGAGATGGTGATGACAATGACAACAATGACAATAGCTCAGTTTTTTTTTTTAAAGGCAGAGAATCAATTTTTATTGATTTTTTCACATGGCTTTCGTTGCTCTGACACTTAGTTGTGTATGTGGGTGCTGGGGTTTGAACCCGTGTACTTGCTCATGCTGGGCAAGCACCATAACCGCCAAGCCACCGCTCCAGCCCCAATAGCTCACTTTTGAGGACTTCCAGGTGCCAGATATTGGAAAACATCCCATGAATTAACCCAGGAACCATGACATTATCCCCATCTTTCAGCTGGAGACTGAAACAGACACAAAGGCTCTGCATATTGGCCTGAGGTCATGCAACTAGTGGGAGACAGAGTCAGGACTTGGGCATCTGAACCCAGAGCCTCTGCTCTTAGCTACCATACACCTCATGATGCCACGGAGCAGCAGGGGTGAGTCAGGGGGAACACTTACCATGAGCACTCGAACAAGCCCATCTCAGACTCAGAGATGCTGCTGGAGGTGGTAGCCTTCGTTGAGCACCCAGCCGATGCACTATCCGTGTAATCACAGCTCCTTGAGAGAGGAGGTACTGTGCTCACCCCTACTGTACAGATGAGGAAACTGAGGCTTAGGTTGGGAAACTTGCCCTTGGTCTAGACAGGCATGAAGCAATTGCTGGGCTAGAAGTCCCAGGAGGCCACAGGCAGTATCTGTTTCATCTAACAGCTCCTGGCGTATAGCTTAAGTGATAAGAGGGAGGCGTTTCATAAATGTTCCCCCTGCAAATTTCCTTCCCTGAAAGATGCCTGTGAGGACTGAATTAGATAAGACACTTAAAAACACTGAGCACAGGGTTGGGGATTTAGCTCAGTGGCAGAGCGCTTGCCTAGCACGTGCAAGGCCCCGAGTTCGGTCCTGAGCCCTGAAAAAGAAAAAAACACTGAGCACAATAAATGGCATAGAATAAGAGCTCAGTACGAACTGGTTGCTCCTGCGATTATGCTACTAGGATTCCTCTTCCTCTTAAGATCTCTCTGCTGCTGTTTCCTCTTGGTCCACTTCCAGGTTCAGAGGTGCAGCTTCTGGAGTACGAGGCCTCGGCTGCTGGCCTCATCCGGTCCTTCACAGAGCGCTTCCCAGAAGATGGACCGGAGTTGGAGGAGATCCTCACCCAGCTGGCCACAGCCGATGCCCTATTCTGGAAGGGCCTTCACGAAGCCCAGTCTGGCCAGCCTTGAGAAGATGTGTGTGACCCTGCCCCCCACTCCATCAAACCAGGGCTGCCAGTGGCCCTCCATTGTGTGTGTAGCTAGGGGTCAGCAGAGGGGCAGGAGCTCGGACTTTGGTGCTACCTCATCAGAGGGTGGTGACACTAACCCCTTCCGCTTGTCAGCACTTTCCCGTTTACCAAGTGCTTCCCTCTGTTACTTGAGCTGCACTGCCATCTATGGAGTGGGCACAACAGGGCTCCTTGTCCAGTTTCCCAGAGGAGGAAATGGTAGTTCAGCGACTGGTCGAGATCCTGCAAGTGATGCGTGACAGGACCCAAAACGTTCTCACCAAATCCAACGGTCTCCTTGTATTACTTTTATAATCAGAAAAATAAATATTAGAAACAACCACCATCTTACAAAGTGCGTGATTCCTCATTTTTGCTCTGTTCAGGGCAATGGGTTGGAGGCTTGGGGAGAGCCAAAAAGGGTCTTTTTGTTGTTGTTGTTGTAAGAAGAGGGAGAGGGGCTGGAGCAGTGGCTCAGTGGTTATGGTGCTTGCCTGGCATGAGCAAGGACACAGGTTCAAACCCCAGCACCACTTACACAACAAAGTGTCAGAGCAACGAAAACCATATGAAAAACTAAATAGAATTGATTTTCTCTTTCTCTCACTGTCCCTCTCTCTTTGAAAAGAAAAAAAATAGAAAACAATTTTATTTTTTCATCTGGCCTTTGTTTTTCCCACACTTGGTTGTGTATGTAGTGCTGGAGTTGGATCCCGGTTCTGCTCTTTGCTCCAACCGCTGAGCCACTGCTCCAGCTCCCAGCAGGGTCTTTTTTGACATCTCTAAACAAGGATTAATGGTCACACATAGTGCAATTTTAGCAGCCCTCATTTGTGACATTTCTTCAACTTTAAAATATTCTAGGAGTCTGAAACCTAGAAACAGGCAACTTGGGTCAGGATCCTCTACGTTGCCGCTTAACCCTTTTGTGACCGTTTAAGAGCCTGGGCCTCTACTATAAGGCCGCCGGGAAGGACTTGGCCTTTTTCATCTGGGTTAATCCCGTTGACGCTCAAAGCTGATCAGGGGCTCCCATCCAGTCCTCGAAGTCGGTGGGCCCTGGCACAGAGGGTGCAGGGACCAGAAGCCATAAATCAAAATAAGCGGGGATGAAGAGACTGCGCCTTAGCAGTTTGCACCCGGTGGTCGCTCTAGGCTGTGGTCCGCAAAGTTTCTCCCGGAACCTTTGAACGCGCCCGGCCCAGTGCCCGGACATGATTGGACGTTGCGCCGCGGCTGGGGCGGGGCCAGTTGCCTAGACGACGCCAGCGAAGATGGCAGCTCCATCTTCGTCCGATTCCGACAGCGGCCTAGCTGAGAGGTGGGTGGAGGCTGGGGTTCCCACACAGGTGACAAGGGTTCCCTGGCCCCCAGGCTCTGGGCTCCTGCGGCTCTCGGGCAGCGCCGGCTGTCATGGAAGGACTTGGAGATCGGAAAGGGAAGCCGACGCCCTAGGAGCGCCTGTGTGAGCCCGCCCGGGAGCTGGGCCGTGGACGCAGACGCTCCGGGCGACCGGGGCAGAGCTCCCTGCTCTTCTAGGGCATTCGCACCCCGAAGGTTTCACTCTCCAACTCTTTCCCCCCGTTTCTAGCGGTGAGGCCAGCTCGAAATGGCTGGACGCGCACTACGACCCCATGGCCAACATCCACACCTTTTCCGCCTGCTTGGGTGAGTCCCGGGAATCTGGAAGCCCTGGCGCTGCGGGGGCGCGAGAGGCAGATAGCGGTGGGGTGGTGGCCAAGCCTCGGGGTTTTGAGACTCCGATTTATGGCATTTTTGTTTATTCCAGCGCTGGCAGATTTGCACGGGGACGGAGAGTACAAGGTAAACCGGTCACCGCAGCAGCTTTGGGGGCGGGAAGTACCCAGAAGTGAGATTTTCCCCGGTGGTTCCAGAGAGACTCAGCATAGTCTGGAATTCTCGTGTGCAGTGAAAAATGCACTTTTAATGTTAAATTTTGTTTTTACTTGTAAAGTGAAAAGAACCTATTGATTTCCTAATACAGACTGAAGAAGGTAACAGAATGCTGCTGGGAATTCTACCAAGACATACTTTTTTTGTTTATTTTGGGGGTTTTTGTTTGTTTTTGAGAGAGAGAATCCATTTTATTTATTTATTTTTTCTTCTGGCCTTTGTTTCTCCAACACTTAGTTGTGTTTGTGGTGCTGGGGTTTGAACCTGGGTCCTCACACATGCCAGTCAAGGACTCCAACCACTAAGCAACCCCTCAGGTGCCAAGATATGCTTTTTAATATAGTTACCTTTACATGATTCTTTGCTGGAAGAGCAAATCCCTTCGCTGGGGATGGGCATACATTAAAATCTGGAGGGAAGTGAGACTTTTATGTTTTATCAAGAGATCGTGAATTTTAAGGTTGGCCATAAGCTGATAATTATTGCAACTGGATAATGGAGATTCGTTGTGCAAGTTTTTCTACTTTTATTTATGATTGGGAATTTTCCATAAGGCAAATTTTAAGTTTAATTTTAATATAAAGATAAATTAAAAATGCAAAAAAAAGTAAGTGTTTAGCCCAGTGGTGGAGCACTTGTGTAGTATGTGCAAGGTCTTGGATGAGAGAGAGAGAAAGGGAAAGGAAACAAAGAAAAGGAAAGAAATGAATAATGAATGGATAAATAAAAGCAACAGCTGCCACCTGATCCTCACAGTCACTCACTGGATTCTGTAATTCATTATCTCATTTGATTTTCACTGCTTGTATGGTGAGGTAGGTGTTCCCATTTTGCATGTGGGAAACTTGAGCTCGGATAGGTTGATTAACTTTCCCAAGGCACATGATTTATAAGCCTCATGATAAAGCTTTTGTTGGTATGAGGATAAGGGAATGAGCACCAGTAAAAAGGCCAGCCTAAGAAGAGGGTCAGTGGAGAGGTCTTTTAGTCCCTGAGGCTAAAATGAGCCATCTTTTCCCTGCAGCTGGTGGTGGGAGACCTTGGCCCAGGAGCGAAGCAGCCCCGCCTAAAGGTACTCAAAGGTCCAACAGTGCTGACGGAAAACCCACTGCCTGCCCCACCAGCTGCTGCTGCCGCGTTCCTCATGGAACAACACGAGACTGGGACTCCAGCTTTGGCACTTGCTTCAGGCCCTTGTGTCTACATATATAAGAATCTTAGACCCTACTTCAAGTTCAGTCTTCCCCAGTTGCCTTTAAACTCTCTGGAACAAGACCTTTGGAACCAAGCCAAGGAGGTAAGAAACACTATGGATCAGAACCAGAAGGCAAAGGTAAGGAGGGCCAAGCTTCCTGCAGGAAGAGCAGGTCTCTAGGTAGGCAGGAGGTGGAAAGTTGGCTATAATCCATCTCCAACAGCAGCAGTGGTGACCCTTCTGGGTGAGGTGCTGTGCTCAGTCCCTGAACAGTTAACTCCCAGAGAGGCATTCAGCCAGGGTCTAAGATTCTTGTAGATACAAGGGCCTGAAGCAAGTGCTAGAGCTGGAGTCTGGGTCTAGTTGCTCCGTGAGGAAGGCGGTGGCAGCAGCAGCTGGCTGGGCAGGCAGTGGGCTTTCTGCCAAGGCCTTGGAAGGGCAGAACCCAGAGAATCCTCCTGCACTATCCACACACTTGCTCATCTGTGGAGGAGGGGAAATCAAAGAAGGCAGTGGCCCACCAGAGAAGAGTAGGGAACTGGAAGGAGCAAGAGTAAGGAGCTTTGACAGAGGCATCATTAAAGAGGTTGATGTGGATGGCCTTGTCCTTGAGGCTGGATTCAGATCAAGGAACTTCAAGCTCAGTGCAGGAAAGTTGGGAGGGCCGTAGAAAGGAAGAGGAAACCTGGAAGTGCAGAACTCCCTGAGGACATGGGTGCTGGAGCTCACAGGCTCTCCTTTCTTCTCATGCTATCACAGGACCGGATAGATCCCTTAACCCTGAAAGAGATGCTAGAGGACATCCGGTGAGAGCCTACCTTCCCCTTGACCCCCAACCCCACTCCTCCATCCCCAGCTCTGACCCGAGGCACCATTCCTCCACTAAACCTGCCATGCTGGCCACTCTCCTTGCAGGGAGAAGGCAGAGGTGCCTTTGTCTGTACAGTCACTCAGGTAAGGATCCTGTGAAGGGTAGTGGGGAAGGGAGTATTCATGGCTGTCCCTGAGGGCAGCTGGACTGGGAAATTCACAAGCCACGTTCTGCGTCCAGGCTTCTACAGCTGGAGCTGAGTGAAATGGAGGCATTTGTGAACCAGCACAAGTCCAAGACCATCAGGCGGCAGGTAATGCCTCCTCCTCTTTTTCTTTTTCTTTTTTTTTTTTTTTTTACTTTTTCTGGGATTGAACCAGGGTGCTCTACCATTGAGCTGCATCCGCAGCCCTTTTTATTTTTTATTTTTGAGATAGACTAAGTTGCCCAGGCTGGCCTCAAATTTGTGATCCTCCTGCCTCAGGTTCCTGATTAGCTGGAGCTACAAATGTACACCACCATGCCTAGTGCCCCCTTTTCTGTCTCTCTCTCTCTCTCTTTTTATTTAAGTGAGAGAGAGAGAAAAAAAAGAGAGAATCAATTTTATTTAGTTTTTCATGTGGCTTTCGTTGCTCCAACGCTTAGTTGTGTACGTGGTGCTGGGGTTTGAACCTGTGACTTTGCACATGCCAGGCAAGTGCCATAACCACTGAGCCACTGTTCCAGCCCCCCTTCTCTTTTTTTATTACCATATAAAAAATTTACTTTGTTTTTTAAACCATGTAAGATCAGTAGTAAGTTCTACAACTGAATCTGACCAGTTTGACTTTGATTACTCTTCCCGCCACACCACATGTATAGAGTCACTAAACATCAGTGCCTTCTACATGTATAATTATCAGTGACAGCTTTCAACACACAAATATATCATCTTACGTAACTTGCAAATAGTTTTTATTTTGTTGAGAGTAAAGGTATTTTTGGGAAATAAAGATAAGTGTAAAGGGGAAATATAAATTAATTTCAATGCCTAGAGATTTCAACTCTTACCATTTTGGTACTTTTACTTCATAAGTACCCCTGTATATCCTGCTTCCCTTGGGTATGTAACATTATATTTTGAGCCTTAAAGAACTCCATTTTTAGACTCAAGCACAGAGGTGCACACTTGTAATCCCAGCCACTTAGGAGGCTGAGGTAGGAAGATCACAAGTTTGAAGCCTCAGCAACTTAGCAAATCTTGTCTCAAAATGAAAAGGTCTGGGGATGTAGCTCAGCAGTACAGCATCCCTGGGTTTAATCTTTAGTACTGAAAAAAAAATTATGTTTAGTGACTCTTGATTATTTCATTGGTTATTCATAATTTTATTCATAGTTAGTTCCAATAACCATTCATATCCAGGTCTTTGGGCAAGAAATGTTTCTCTTATTTCCTCCATGTTTTTCTTAGTTATAATTTTTGCAACTTTGTGAACTTGAGTATTGGTGAGCTCTAGCGATCACTGGCCTAGAGGCACTGCCCCTAGTACAGAAATGAATCCTCAGAGCTGTGTTGTACTTTAGGAGGCTTCCTGGGACTCTCCACACCTATAGAGGTCACTTTAGTCAAACATGCTGGTCAACATATGTCACACTGTGGTGTGATTCCCAATTCTACGAGAATCATTGCTCATTCCTGCTGATCAGCAGCAGCTCAGGGTTGTAGTTGTCAGCATCTTTGATTACTCTTCAGACTGAGAAGTGGATTAATTATCTGAGAGACAAGGGGACAATCTTCGTAAGCATGTGTTATAGTAAGATGACTGGGAACCACTAATGTCCATCCACATTTCTGTGACCTCCTACTGCAAGCTGAGAATGATTCCTCTTTTACAGTTTTTTTTTCTTTAAAGAGAGATAGGGACAGTGAGAGAATCAATTTTATTTAGTTTTTCATCTAGTTTTTATTGTTCTGACACTTCATTGTGTATGTGGTGCTGGGGTTCAAACCCAGGGCCTTGTGCATGCAAGGCAATGTCTTACCGCTGAGCTACACCCCTAGCTCCTTCTAGCATGTTTGTATGTGTGTGTATATGTGTATATGTATGTACGTATGGATGGATAGATGTATATTAAAAAGAGAGGGACAGTGAGAGAGAGAAAGAATTAATTTTTTTATTTAGTTTTTCATGTCTTTGTTGCTCCAACACTTCGTTGTGTACGTGGTGCTGGTGTTCGAACCCACATCCTTGTACAAGCCAGGCAAGCACTGTAACCACCAAGCCACTGCTCCAACCTCTGTTTATATATTTTTAAAATTGAGATTATAGGCTGGAGTGGTGGCTCAGCAGTTATGGTATTTGCCTGGCATGCGTGAGGATGCAGGCTCAAATCCAAGCACCATGTACACAACTAAGTGTTGGAGCAATGAAAGCAACATGAAAAACTAAATGAAAAAAATTGATTCTTTCTCTCTCTTTCACTGTCTCTCTTTAAAAAAATGTAGATTATACTAACATGGCTTTATGTATTTTTTTCTCTCCCATTAGAAGTGTTCCCTATGTCATTGAATCTTCTTTTAAAAGATGATTTTTCAGAAATGTCCACATTGGGTCTGGAGCAGTGGTTCAACTGTTAGAGTGCTTGCCTGGAACACTCGATGACCCAGGTTCAAACCCCAGCACCACATACGTAACTTAAGTGTCAAACAAAAACCACATGAAAAAATAAATAAATTTGATTCTCTCTTTCTCTCTCTCATGGTGTATCTTTAAAAAGAGAAAGAAAGAAATGTCCACATTGGCTTTGATCATAGGGATAGCTCATAATTGACTTAGACAGCTTCCTTTTGTTGCATAAACATTTTTGCATATAAATCTTCCACATCCTTTTGCCTTCTTTCTCCTCTCCTGTGGCATGGGGGCATCTGGAGGGATGGTATGGGGTTCCTTGAGTGACCCCTGGAGTCCTTCTGCAGACAGTCATCACCACCATGACCACCTTGAAGAAGAACCTGGCTGATGAGGACGCTGTGTCTTGCCTGGTGCTGGGCACTGAGAACAAGGAGCTCCTAGTGCTCGACCCTGAGGCCTTCACCATTTTGGCCAAGGTCAGTGTTGGGTCTGACTGTGGGCATGCCCAAGGCCCAGGCTGCAATCCCTCCCTGTGCTCCCAGTTAGTTCTGGGTAGGACACGTTTTCTATAGAAAAATTAGAAACTGTAGATAAGCATAAAGAGAAAAATACATAAATCCAGATCCCAAATCCCACCACCCACATATATCTACTTTTAAATTTTTGACTGATATCCTTCTAGACATTTTTTCATATGGACATAGATATATAACTTCATATAAATATTTAGCTTCATAAAAACAGGATCATGGTTGGGCATAGTAGAGCATGCCTATAATCCCAACAACTCAGGAGGCTGAGGCCAGAGGCTCACAAGTTCTCAGCAAGGCCTTGCCTCAAAATAAGATTTAAAAAGGGGTGGGGGGGAATAGCTCAGTGGTAAAGCATCCCTGGGTTCAATCCCTGATACCAATAATAAAAAAAAAAGAAAAAGAAAAAGAAAAAACAGGATCATGATACAGGATCATGTAATTTGCTCTTTCCACTTGAAGATTATATCATGAGCGTCTTTCCATATGTAAAAATCCACATCAGCCTTTTTAAGCGCCACACATATCCATTATGTAGATGTAGCATAATTTATTTATTTATTTTTTTATAAAGAGAGAAACAACTTTATTTAGTTTTTCACATGGCCTTAGTTGCTCCACACTTAGCTGTGTACATGGTGCTGGGGTTTGAACCTGGGTCCTTGTGCTTGACAGGCAAGCGCTGAAACCGCTGAGCCACCGCTCCAGCCCCAGCATAATTTATTTACATTTAAGTTGTTTTCATTTTTCTCCCTATTAGTAACACCACTTCAGTAGATGCCCTTGCCCCAAAATCTTTGCAGATTTGTTTAAATACTTTTTTATGATGCAGTCTTAGATGCAACAGAGTTTAGCCAAAGGGTATAGACTGTATATTGCCAAATTTCCCTCCAGAAAAATTATAGGAGTTTAACCCATGATCATCAGGGGAGATGGGGAATGTAGACAAGGAAGGAGTTACTTTAGATAAGAAAGCTTTTTAGACAACTCAAAGGAGTTACTTCAGACCAGGGAGAGCCTGGGGCTCTGACAGATCAGGTTGTTTGAGCCTCTTCTTTACAGATGAGTCTTCCCAGCGTCCCAGTCTTTCTGGAGGTTTCTGGCCAGTTCGATGTGGAGTTCCGACTTGCAGCTGCGTGTCGCAACGGGAACATCTATATCCTGAGAAGGTAGCCAAGCCCGTGGTTCCCGGGCCAGAGGATCATTGCAAAAACCTGGTTGTCTCAGGGGCTGGCAACACGAACAAGGAGGCTTTGGGACTGTAACATAGGACAGAAAAGAACTGAGAGTTTTTGTTTTTTTATTTGTTTTTTAAATGTGATCTTTATTTAGTTTTTCATGCGGCCTTCATTGCTCTGACACTCTGCTGTGTATGTGGTGCTGGGGTTTGAACCCGCATTCTGGTGCATGCCAGGAAAGCGCTGTAACTGCTAAGCCACTGCTCCAGCCCCAAGAGCTGAGAATTTTACAGGAATCTGAGCACTTGAGCATAGAGGGGCTTATGAGACAAGGACTGGCAAAGCAAGAGCTTGGTGTGGTAGCTATGACATATGAACAGCATGGTCAGAAATTAGAGGAAATGGAAAGTCTCTTATTTTGTTTAATCAATTTATAGTGTATACGTCACGTCTTATGCATTAGTTTGATATTTCATGCAACATTTTAAATTCCAGAAATATTTATTAAGCACTAACACTCATGAAGCACTGTGCAAGGAACTGGGACTATACTGATAAATAAAATACTATAAATATGGTCCCGCCCCTCATTGGGAAGGCAGAAATTTAAGTCAACAAACCAAGATATTATTCTAAATTGGATGAGTCTAATGGAAGAAAAATGCAGGCTCAATGGATAAAATCACATGATTAGGGTAATCAGGAATGCCCACCATGGAGGTGGCGTGAACCACTTGTTCAGAGTGTGAGGAAAATGGGCTGGCGTGTGCCTGGAGTCCTGGCTACTTGGCAGGAGGATGACCAAGCCCAGGAGTTCAAGAGCAGCCTGGCTACAGTGAGACCCAATCTCAAAACAATAAAATTCTTCTGCTGGGTAGCAAGTAACAGGCCAGTGGGCTGTCACGGTCATCAGATGGGCCACGATGTTGACCTGGACTTCGCCTGTGGTTGGAAGGCGGGAATCACCCTCACTTTCTGGTAAGGGAAGCTAAGCCTGAGAGGCCAGGAAGCTGAGAACAGTGCGTCCACGCAGGGCAGACTCCTCATCCTTTTCTCATGAGTCCACTGGCCCTGGCTAGACCAGTCAGTAAGCTTGCTGAAAACCGTTATACGTCAAGCTCTCCTGTAAGTCCTGAGTGAAGTCAGCAGGGGACAGGATAGGAGAACTCACTTGATGTCATCCATTGTCACCCATCTACAAAGCTGTAGAGGTGGAAACAATCCCAGGGACATCTGCTCTGGGGCTAGGGTTCCTCTGAGGTTGGGCTTTGGGGCTCAGAAGGAGGAGTCTGCCAGGGAATGGAGTGTGTGTCTTTATTCTACAGAGACTCCAAGCGCCCTAAGTACTGCATTGAGCTGAGTGCCCAGCCTGTGGGGCTTGTCCAGGTACACAAGATCCTGGTGGTGGGCAGCACCCAGGACAGCCTGCACGGCTTTACTCACAAGGTGTGTCCTCTGGCAAGCCCAAGCCCCGCCATACCTGTCCAGCCAGTCAGCCAGGGGGAAGCCTTCCTGGCTTCTCTTTCCCCCAACTCCAGCCACCTCTTCTTTCTATGCTAATCCCTGAGCTCCCTGAAGACACTGTGTGTTTCCTGCCAGGGTAAGAAACTGTGGACAGTGCAGATGCCTGCATCCATTCTGACCATGAACCTCCTAGAGCAGCGCTCCCGGGGTCTGCAGGCTGTCATGGCTGGGCTGGCCAATGGAGAGGTCCGTATTTACCACGACAAGGCCCTGCTCAACGTCATCCGAACCCCGGTGAGCCTGACCCCAGCTGCAGCATCTGTAGCTTTCTCCTTGCCCCAGTCTCACTTCACGTTTCTTGGCTGCCTCTCCCAACCGTCTATTGATGCATTTCAGAAATATTCGTGGAGCACTTTGTATGAATAAGTCAGCATTTTGGGGTGGTGGACACAATAATAATTAAGCCCTGGTTTTCAGGGAGCTCACAGTCTAAGGTGACACAGTCTGTCAGAGAGACAGCAAATTAACACACGAGGTAGAATGAATCAGAGGAAACCGCAGAGGGGCCCAGGGACTAAGGGGAAAGAAGGTGAGAGGGAAATAGGGATGAAACTCACGGACTACTTAACAGAAAAGGCTGTTCACCGGGTAAACCTAGTTTACTAAGTAGACAGAGGGAGCAAGAATATTCCAGACAGGTAGCATCATGAACAAAGGCTGAGGGGCATGAAGGATTCTGATGGAGGAATGCAGGTAGTTTGGTGGGGTTTGAAACTGACTTTTATACTCTTATGAGTCATTAACTCAATTTAGTGGATTATAATCAATGTTTTTAAAAATAGAATAGAAATTTCAGAGTATCACATGTGAAATCATTAGGTATGTGTATAAATTGCCCTGGATCACGATATAAAACCCGAAGGTTTGGGCCTTTGGGTGCTGTGAGGGCAGCTGGTTGAGAGACGTAAAGAGGAGAAAATTGATAGATGAGGCAGGTTGGAGCTGATGTGGAAGGCCTTAAATGTCCTGATGACCAGAACAAAAGCCGTTGGAGGTTGGTGTTTCTCAGAGGTAACAGACACAGCGTGCAAAGGGCAGACTGGGAAGAGCAGGCTGGAGGGCTGGTTAGGAGTCTGCGCCAGAAGAGGTGAGGTGTAGTCTGGAACTTTGGCCATGGCAGCGAGGTTGGAGAGGAGATGGGAAATAAATGAAGTATTTCCAAGGCAGCACTGCCCCCAGGCTGTGCCTTACCTCTCCCCCATTATATCTGGTGTCTCCTCCTCCTCTATCTTGCTTTTCTCCCCCAAGATATTCTTCAGCTTAACTCTGGTGTCTCTATGTAGGATGCAGTGACCAGCCTTTGCTTTGGCCGCTATGGGCGAGAGGACAACACCCTTGTGATGACTACTCAAGGTGAGGGCACTCAGTTCTGGCAAGGGCATTGCATTGGAGTGAAGGGGACAGCTAGAAAAACAGGAGGTTGCGGAGATGAAGCCCAGGTAGACCCAGGTGTGGGAAGACAGGCCTGCAGACATTCGTCCCTTCTAGAGCTGGTTTGCCATTCAGACAGCTTATTAGGAATTAGATGTTGCTGCCCAGGTGTCAGGCCTGGTCCAGGCAGTATGTCCCCAGCTCACACTAGTACTACAGCACCTGCTACAGTGCCAGGAACATCACAGTACTCCACAGGAGCTCAATGACTTAGTGATGGGGCACTATTGAGACGTACTTCATTCCTTCCAGAAACTTTGTCTTGTCAGGAAGACAGGCCTGCACAGAAGCAGCTCTATATGAGGTTGACTATTTCAGGCAGAGAAAATGGGAACGTTGGATAGAACTGGCTAGGACAGATGTTTTTCTGTCTGTCCATAGGTGGTGGCCTGATAATTAAGATCCTGAAGCGTACAGCAGTGTTTGTGGAGGGCACAGGAGAGGTGGGTCCCCCACTGGCCCAGGCCACAAAACTCAACGTGCCCCGAAAGACTCGGCTCTATGTGGATCAGACACTGAGAGAGCGGGAGGCTGGCACTGGTAAGACTCAGCTCCTTTTTCCTTCCCTTCCTCCTCCATTGCTCCCAAGAGCAGGAACTGGGTGGATGCTGCCTGGCATTGATGCTGTGTCCTGGGCATTGAGAGGGCACTTCTGCCAACCAGGCAAGTCTCGTGCCTCTGGAAATCAGGGACTGCATGGGAGGTACACTTGCCTCCACATCATAGTTCCTCAAGGTGGTAGATGCTGGGGATGAGGGTGGGTGTCCTTAGAATTCAGAGGGGCAGCATCACTTCCAGCTGCAGGAATTCTCCTGAGAGTAGAAACTGACCAAGATTTTTTGCTTGTTCAATTTTTCTTGCTCATTCATTACCTGTGATTATGCCAGGCCTTATGCCAGGTCTCTTGAAGTAGGCCAGTCCCTACCTTAGTGGGGTTTCATGTTGTATGACAAGAGTAGAGGTGGTTTCTGTGTGTTCTTGGCACACATAAGAGAATAAGGAAATTTGTCCAGGAAACAAGAAAACCTTTAGAGAGAGATGAGATTGACTTAATACCAAAAAATAATTACAGGGGGCTGGAGTGGTGGCTTGGCGGTTATTGCACAAGTACACAGGTTCAAACCCTGGCACCCATGTACACAACTAGGTGTCAGACCAACGAACATGTGAAAAACTCAATAAAAATTGATTCTCTCTCTCTCTCTCTCTCTCTCACTCACTCTCTCTCTCTCCTTCTGTCTTTAAAAAATAAAAAATAATTCCAAGTCCACCAGACGGTGAGGATGGAAGGATAATTTAGGCAGAGGCTGGGATAGGTCCTCAAGGCCCTGATCTGGATTTAAGCATGCATCTGCCACATAGCTGTGGGGGCAGTGCCAGAAGGCTGAACAGCCAGGAGGAGCTGGGAAAGCAGAGTGGACCCAGCCCCGCCAGAGGCCGGGAATGCAAAGCTACATTCAGATGTATTTTAGGGGTGGGGAGCTGAGAAGGATGTTAAGCAGAAAAGTATTTGCCTGCTGTTTTAAAAAGTGATCTTGAAAAAAAAAATTTAAAAGTGATCTTGAAGGACAAATTGGAGGTTAGAGAAAAGAGTTAACAGGATTTTATGACCTAAAAACATGTGAATGAAGCAATGGATAATGTAGCAGAAAAATAAGCAGGGAGTTCTGTAAGGTGACTAGATGTAAAATATTTAAAAATCACAATCTTTTGTATATGCAAATAATATCCAGTGAGCACACCCTTCCCAGAACAGCTCCAGCCTCAGCTTTGTCTGCCTCCTCAGCCATGCACCGGAGCTTCCAGACAGACCTGTACCTGCTGCGCCTCCGGGCTGCCCGTGCCTATGTGCAGGCCCTCGAGTCCAGCCTGAGCCCCATGTCGGCCACAGCCCGGGAACCACTCAAGCTGCATGCTGTGGTGAGCACCCAGGAGTGAGGTTATCAGGGCTAGAAGGTAGAGCTCAGGGGAGGGCAGAACCACTCTGCCCCCTGCCACACAGTGAAGCCCCCAGGCCATGCCATGCTGACAACCCTGGGCTCCCTGCTGCCTTCCACAGAACCAGGCACCAAGTCTGTGTCTTCCTGTGATAGCTGCCCTATTCTGTGGCCTGCCATAGAGAGGGGCTTACTCTCCAGCTCCCTGGTTCTATGCTATGCCTCAAACAAGCCTAGACATAGAGCAGGGAGCACAGTGTAACTTTGGGATATTTCTTCCCAGGAGTCTCAAGGGGACCTCATGGCCATGGTACAGGGAAGATTGCTATGCTCTTCAGTAGCAATATGGAGTTAGGACTGCCTAGAACAGGGAAGGGGCACCCGACCCCAGCCCTAGGCATCCTGCAGTGTGCCTGGGCACGAGGGAGAAGTCTGCTACACCCAGATGTGGGTGACTCAAGGTCCTCAGGGCTCCAGCCTGTTCTCAGTTGGTCCTTCAGTGTGTTGTCTGCTCCACTCAGGTTTCTAATCACTCTTTCCCCAAAGAGAGTGGATAGACATAGGGGAAGAAGGGGTTACAGAGGAACTCAGGTACAAGGGAGAACAATCTCATCTACCAAGACGAGGGTGGGAGGTGGAACAGGCCTGGGCAAGCGCAGGAGCAGAAGTGAAGACACAGGACAGATTCGGGACCAGGAGCCTGACTGGCTTTGCCTCTGACTTGCTGTGTGGCCTCTGCTGACCCCTGACTATCTTCTGTGCATTTTGATAAAAGCAGATAGACAAAGCAGTGGAGCAGTTTTGAGGGTGACTTGAGGGCACTGTGAAGAAGCAGGGAGGCAGGAGCTGGAGCGGTGATTTTCATTGAGACCTGAAGGATAAGAAGGAGCCTGTTTGGGAAAAACTAAAAAGTGTGGGGGCTAGAGTGGTGGCTCAGCGATTGGAGCGCTTGCCTGGCATGTGTGAGGATCTGGGTTCAAACCCCAGCACCACATACACAGAAAAGTGTCAGAGAAGGAAAGCCATATGAAAAAATAAAGTTGATTGTCTCTTTCCTCTCTCTCTTTCTCTTTAATTTTTTTTTAAGAGAGAAGGACAGTGAGAGAGAGAGAGAAAGATAGAATCATTTTTTATTTAGTTTTTCATGTGGCTTTTGTTGCTCCAACACTTCGTTGTGTACATGGTGCTGGGGTTCAAACCTGCATCCTTATGCATGCCAGGCAAGCACAATAACTGCTGAGCCACACTCCAGCCCCTCCCTCTCTCTCTTAAAAAAAAAAAAGAAGCAGGGAGGCAGGGCTAGACTCCTTGGACAGGGTGCCCAAGGCCCCTAGGTCCTAAGGGGCTTCTCTACCTACCTCCACAGGTTCAGGGCCTGGGTCCCACCTTTAAGCTCACACTTCACCTGCAGAACACCTCAACTGCCCGACCTGTGCTGGGACTGCTGATCTGCTTCCTGTACAATGAGGCACTCTATGCCCTGCCTCGGGCCTTCTTCAAGGTACTGGATCCCCCCTCACATAGGGTACAACAGGTCAGGACAGGGGCTTGATTAGATATGTACCAGCCCCCAGCAAGTCATGGTAAGTGAATAGGCAGTGGCCAACAGGCCAACTCCAGCCAAACAAGGTGGGCATCTGGAAGGAGCACCGGGCCCTGCCTCTGCTGCCTTCTCCCAGCCTGACAGGCCCAGGGCACCACATAGAAGATACTGGGGAACAGCAGAGCCTGGATCCTGTATATCTGCCCAACATCGTTGGGGGCCAATAAATCCCAGAGACCACTGAGACCACCCTGCTTCCCAGCTACTCCTTCTAAAGGAATTCATCTCTCTGCCCCCAAGAGAATCACCACAGATCAAAGGGCCTAGTTTCCCCCCACAGTCCAGGTTTGATCCCAAGTTGGAAGAGAAGAAACTTAAAGGACTCTGGAATGTGGAAGAAAGAGCCCTGGCCTTGGTAGGAATCAAGAGATCTAGGTTTAACCGCAGACATGCCTTGCGACCCTGGAGCATTTGCTTTCCCACGCTGCACCATGTCCTGGATCCAGCCAGTCCTGCTCACTCAAATCCTGAGAGACAGTGATGGCAGACACGAGCACACACTGTGACCTGCCAACTAGTACCTGGGCATGAGGCTGACTTCCTTACTCTTTGTCTCCAAACCTAGGTCCCCTTGCTGGTGCCAGGACTCAGCTACCCCCTGGAGACTTTTGTGGAGAGTCTCAGTAACAAGGGCATCTCAGACATCATCAAGGTAGGTCACCCACTGGTATTTCTTGGAGGAAAGTGTGGCCCTGGGTCAGTAAGGGTGAGTATGGACAAGGCCCTCAGGGAGTGAGGGGTGACAAGACAGTTGAGGCTTCCCCGCCTCCCTGTCCCTTCAGCAGAGTGCTGGTGGCCTATCATTGAGGTCATTGCAGACAAGCAGGCTTGGCCTTTGCAGGGAACAGAGAGCCAGGTCAAGGTGCTTGCCTCCACTCTATGGCACTTCCTCCATAGGTGCTGGTGCTCCGGGAAGGCCAGAGTGCACCCCTGCTGAGTGCCCACATCAACATGCCTGTGAGTGAGGGGCTCGCAGCTGCCTGAGCCCTGGGCAGATTCAGTGGCCCTGGGCCACTCCTCACGCAACAGCATGCTGGGGCGCAGCTTCCCACTCCTCTCGTAAGCACCCCCCACTCCCCACCCCTCCACTCACCAGCAGGCCAGTGAGTACCCAGGAGACCTAGCTCCTTCTCCTCAGGGCACTCCTAGGCATTGTTCCAGAGGCAGCTTCTGCCCACTGCCCTCCCCAGCTCTTTCCAGAAACCTCACCAGGTCCCAGGGAAGAGTTCTGAGGTGAGATGAGAAAAGGAAGCCAACTCTCCCCCTTTTCCGCTTCCCTCTTAAACATCACTCAACTCCTGCTGCAAACCAAGGCCAGAATGGGGCAAGAGCCTGTCCTGAGAAGTCAGAGGCTTTTTTTGGGTGAGACTGAGCTCCCTGTCAGCCCTGGGGTTCAGAGATTCAGTAGCTGCCACCTCAGCCTTCAGGCAAAGCCACACTCTGGTCTCCCTGCTTCGCTGAGCTAGAGGCTTCAGTTTCTGCTCAGGGACCCACCCAAGGAATAGCTGCCTCTTCATAGCGCCCCCCCGCCACCGCCTCAGGGCTGCAAGACTGATGCAAGCTGCCCCGGGGAAGAGGTGGTGCAGCAGGGCAGAGGGTACCCATGAAGGAAGCTAGTGGCCCCAGCTTCCACCAGCACTCCCGAAGACTTAGCAGCAGCTGCTCCTGACCTCAGAGCTCATATCCAGAAAGAGCATCTCTGGAGAGGAAAGTCGAGTTAGGCAGAGCTGACAGCCCTGGAAGAGGCATTTCTGGGGCCAGGGAGACAGGAGCCCAAAAGTGCCCATCAAACTGTGCTTCTATGCCTGGGAGCCCAAATCAGTCCTGAGGGTGGATGAGGGTGGAAAGTTCACCAGGCAGAATGTGAGGGAGTCGGCTGGAAAGGTACCCATCAGAGGCAAGGTGTGAGGCTGGAGACCGGACAGAGGCTCAATTTAGACTCCAAGGCCCTGAACCCCTGGTGCCTGCTGAGCCCCTGGCCAGTCTGCCCAGCCCTCCTCACAGGCCACCTGAGCCACTCAGGAGCCAGCGGCCCTGCTTCCAGCAAGCTCCATCTTCCCCTGTCTGACCAGGTGTGACCTGGTGTGTGGCACACAGCTCAGGCTGGCAGGAAGTAGCAGATTCCTCTGGACTTCAGCCTCTTGTGTAAAGGTAGGCAGTTTGATCAGATTGTTCCTAAACTGCTTTCAGCTCTGGCACTCTATGGGCCTAGCAGCCCTCCTTTCTGGGGAAGGGAGGAGTTGGCCCAGAAAGGTGATACTGGACAGGAGCAACTGCACAGCCTGTGCCCTCAAGACCAACAGCTCCAGGCTGGCTGCCACCATCTAGTAACAGCTCTTTGCCCAAGACACAGGGACAAGGTAACAGAGCCAACCCTAGCCATTCCAAGGAATGCATCTGGAGCCAGGTTAAGAGAAGAAAGGGTCTGGACCTAAGAAAGATCCTTCCCCCTCTCCCCATACTGCTCAGCTACTCAGACATGGACTACCTGGGTCTGGGTGGTGAAGGGTTTCTGCCTCAAGCCAGCTGAGGCACAATGGGAACAAACAGGAGGTAATGAAAATGCCAAGATGTGGGACAGAGGGATATCGCGTCACTCAGGTCTCAACCCGCAGAACTTGGAGATGGAAGGACCTGCCCAAGAGGGTGATGAGCCTGTCGCTGGAGCTGTGTGCACAGGGTCTGGGCTATCACAGGGCAGGGTCATGTATGGGCCAGAAGACTATATGGTCCCTTCTTCCCTAATCCTACTGTGAACTGCGTGAACTCAAAAGAAAAACGTGTGACCTGGGCTGTCTTCATAGCTGCTCATTATGAGGAAAGGAGAGACCTATGCTCGGCACCTAGCGCCCACATGACTGTGTGACTCAGGAGACTAAGACAAATTCAAGGCCAGCCTGAACTACTTAGAGAGACCTTGTCTCAAAAATCTAAAAAAGGGCTGGGGATGCAGCTCAGTGGAGGAGCCCTTTGCTAGCATGTGTGAGGTGCTGGGTTCAATCCCCAGTACTGCAGAAAAAGAAAATACATGTACACTCTACCATGTGGACAGTTGCACATAGAGTAACATACATCAAGGGACAGTGCAGGGTCCCAGCGCACATACCAGCGGGAGTTCCAAGAAACTACAGTAGGGATGGGCAAAGTTGATGTCTTTTTTTCTCAATATCTATTTTAAAACATGTATTTACTTAGTAATTTGGAATTAGATGGTTTGTAACAATAAAACAGCCTCTCATTCTCTAGGAATGCTCCCTTGCAACAATCACTTCAGTTCTTTTAGCTATTTATTTTTAAAATATGCTTATACTACCCTTGCTTGATTCATCAGTCTCAGATATTATCTGTTGACTCCATTGTAATAGATGAGTCTTCAGCTCTCTTGAGACAGACAGCCCTCCTCCATTCCTAGTTTTTAGGTAAATCAACATTTACCATGAAGATTGCTATTTATATCAGCACATGAAAGTTACTGCAGAGCCAAAATTGGACTAAACCCCAGTACCAATTCAAAAAAGAAAGGGGGGGCTATAAATTACCTTTTTTCATGGAATTAGTAATTGCCTTGAGTTTTTTCATTTGCTTAGTTTTCCAATATGCCAATTGCTGATTCTTCCCCCACCGTTTGATGGTTCCTCTTTTTTCTGTACAATTCCCTTTATCCCCCTCCATTCCTGAAGACTCTTTGCCCTCCAGGAGAATTCTCTTCGCCCCTCTCCAGGGCTAGATTCCCTGATCCCTGGGCTCCCTGTCTTAGTTCACCCTCATTTGGTGAAGTATATCCATGGGCACCTTCTTTAAAAAGTCGTCATTGGATTTAAAAATTGTAAGTCAGTGTCTGTCTAAACATTTCTGTCTTTAATTTACCGTGATAGTTGGCTGGGGCACAGAGTTTGCAGTTGGGGATGGTTTTTCTGCAGGCAGTGTGTCTGTCTTCCAGCTTCCAGGCCATTCTTCTCCTAGTTGTCTTTTTTTTTTTTTTTTTAAGAGAGAGCAAGAAGGAGAGATCAATTTTATTTTTTCTTCTGGCCTTTGTTTCTCCAACACTTAGTTGTGTAAGTGGTGCTGGGGTTCGAACCTGGGTCCTTGCTGGAGGCAAGCTCTCCAACCTCTGAGCCACTCCTCCAGCCCCTCTAATTGTCTTTTTGTCTTAGAGATTCTGAATGTCATAATGTGTCTCACTCTGTGTCTTTATGTGTTTTGTCACCAAATGGAGATGGATATGTACCCTTCAGTTCCAGGAAATTGTATTACTGCTGTTCCTGGGTGATTTCCTCCCCTCAACTTTCTAGATTTTTCTGTCATCTTAATTCTCAACTCTGTTCTCCATTCAGTCCTTACTATGGTTTCTTTTCAAAAATGCATTTTCTTTTCTCTGAGATTATCTTTGGTATTTTTCCATTATTTGCCCTGAGTTCAGTGTTTTGTTTTGTTTTGATTTTTTATCTCCAAAATGGGGATACAAAGGACCTCTTGAGCTCGCATGTTTAGTGTAAAGGTAAGTTACAAATAAATTACCCCTCCTACCTACAGCAGAATCAGCAAGGGAAAATGCCTATTTACATGCAGGTTAGGAAGGGGTGGGAAAACTTCCCCTGAGAATTTAGTACTGGGATGGAATTTCTGGCCTTGTGCATGCTAGGCAAGTGCTCTAATGCTGAGCTACGTTCAAGCCCACTCCTGAGTTTTTAAGCAGAAGCCGCCCCTGAATGAGAGTTTGCAACCTGAATTGACAATTCTTGGGTTGTCCTAAAAACCCCTACCTGAAAATTTAAAGTGGTGTAGGACTGGTCATCCAGAAACTAACAAATACATTTCTTCTCTGGAAGAATTTACCTTTAACCCAACCTCAAAACAAATCCTACTGAGAAAACTCTTAAGAAATAGCAACTCTTAGTCAAAAGAAATTGTAGGGGTATAATACATTGTTGAACAAGAACCAACATAAACAATAGCCAGAGAAACCCACAAAGACTTAAGATATAGGAATTACCAAACAATATAAATTGCTTTAATTTTTTAATTTAATGTTTTCAAAACATTTTTTAAAAAATTTTTTAAGAGAGAAGGACAGTGAGAGAGAGAGAGACAATCAGAATCAATTTTTTATTTAGTTTTTCACATGGCCCTTGTGCTCCGACACTTAGTTGTGTATGTAGGTACTGAGGTTTGAACCCGTGTACTCGCGCATGCTGGGCAAGTGCTGTGGACACTGAGCCACCACTCCATCCCCTTTTCAAAACATTTAAAGAAAAAAAAGAACCTATATGCACAAAGAGTAAGAGAATATATAAAATTGCCAATTTTATACATTTTATTTGAAAAAGAGCCAAGTAGAACTTCAAAAAATTAAAAATATTCCACATATAAAACTAAAGTTGGTACGACCATAAAAAAAAAAAATCAACGCGCAAACACATAGGCTGTATCCCAGATATTCTGGAAGATGAAGCAGGAAGATCACTTGGGCAGCCTGGGCAACATAATAAGACTCCCTTAAAAAACAAAACAAAAAAAAAAACCAGAAGACTGGTTAAGCAGCTCAATAAAGATTTGCCTGGAAGATAGTTTTGTAGAAATTCTCCAGAATGGCCAGAAACAGCAGGCAAATATGAGTTATTAAGAGACCAGAAGGCAGGGCTGGAACAGTGGCTCAGCGGTTTCGGCGCTTGCCTGGCAAGCACGAGGACCTGGGCTCAAAACCCAGCACCACATACACAACAAAGTTTTGGAGCAATGAAAGCCACATGAAAAAATAAAATTGATTCTCTCACTATCCCTCTTTCTTAAAAAAAAAAAAAAAAAAAAGAAAGAAAGAAAGAAAAAGAATGAATATACCAGGGACTGGAGAGATGGCCCAGCAGTAGAGCGCTTGCCTGGCATGCATAAGGACCTGGGTTCAGTCCCCAGTAGGACATACACAACTAAGTGGAGGAATAATAAAAACCAGAGGAACAAAAATTAACACACTCTCACCTTCTCTTTAAAAATAAATAGATAAATATGCCAGGTGTGGTGGCACATGCCTGTAATCCCAGCAGCTCAGGAGGCTGAGACAGGAGGATACAAGCTCAAAGTTAGCCTCAGCAACTAAGCAAGGCCCTAGGCAACTTAGACCCCATCTCAAAAATTAAAGGGCTGGGGATGTAACTGGTACCAAAATAAATTAATAAATAAAACCAAAAAAAGGCATTGTCTTTGTGAGAAAAAGTATAACTTTATTTTAAACATCCAATGAAGCAATGCATCATATTCACAAACTGGAAAATTCAATTTTATGTTGATGTCAATTTCCCCGAAACTGATCTGTAGACTCAGTGGGGTTCCATTCATGATCTCAAAGGAACTTTCACTGGTGAAACTTGACTCTAATCTTTATATAGAAAAACAAGGACTCTTGGTGGGTAACTCCCAAAGTACACAGGACTGATAAAATGACCAGTGGAATAAAATAGAAAAAATACTCATGCCATTTAGATCACGATGCAGTAGGGAAAAGGAGTGCCCCCCGGCTACCTGCAGCCGTTTAAATACATCTCAGAAACAGTATTGGGTGAAAGGCAACCATGTAAAATGCAAAATCATGCCTGGCACCACTGTGCCAGCCTGTAATCCCAGTGGCTTGGGAGGCTGAGGCAGGAGGATTGCAAGTTCAAACCCAGCCTCAGCAACTTAGCAAGGCCCTAAGCAACTTAGCGAGGCACTGTCTCAAAATAAAAAAATAAAAAGGGCTGGGGATGTGGCTCAGCAGTTAGGTGCACCTGGCACCAAAAGAAAATGTAACTAGACTAGAAAGCCAAGCAAGGAATGATTAAGATAGAACCCTGTGTCCCCTGCCAACGAGGGGCACAGCAGGGACCAAGAAGGAACTGGTGATTTTTCTCTAGCAGGTCTTTGGGGTGTTTTTATAAATATGCTTTTACATCTCCTCACTACTAAATAAAAAAACATGAAAATATCCTGGAGGGTTAGGAACAAGATGCAGAGGAGGAAACCAGGCAAATGTGCCAATGCTTCCATTCAGCACAGAGTGCCAGGCACACCAGGCTCCTAAACTCTTTTACAAAATAGCAATAGAACATGCCACCTGGGAAAAGCAATATCTGCTGTGGGCACAGGCAGAGGCTGTCAGAGAGTGGGCTCTTCTGGGGGTGCAGGAGGAATTACTGTGCCACGATAGGACCCCAGCATTATCTGCGGACTTTCGGGCCCTCACCCGCTACCCGGAGTGCTCCAGGGATCAGAGATTCTCTCTGGTCCCATTTCTTCTTCAGATAACCCCACCCTACTCCAGAGGGGTGGCTGCAAGGGGTGGGTGGGGCTGGCAGAGAGGGCACCTAGCAGCAGCTGATACAG
Source organism: Aplodontia rufa (assembly GCA_004027875.1). NCBI lineage: Eukaryota > Metazoa > Chordata > Mammalia > Rodentia > Aplodontiidae > Aplodontia > Aplodontia rufa. The sequence continues at coordinate 117,052 of PVKS010000987.1, forward strand.
GCTTTGCATCTGTTCCCACTGTTGACCCAAAGCCTCACCACACCTTCCGCTGTCCTGGTGGAACTCTTGAGCCCCTCTAGGGTTTGGGGGGCAATCAAATTGCCCCCCAGCCCCTGCCTTTGGGAACATGCCATTTTGATTTGTAGTTCTCTGCTTAAGACAGCAAACACACCACCACCTCCACATCTTTCAAACTGTCAGATCCTTTGGTCTATTGCCATCTCCTATCTTCTTTCACCTTGTAAATTTATCTTTTCAAAATCTTTACTATCGTCTTAGTGATGCTCTGTGTGAACAGTGATGAACTCGCGTGGCGAAGCCTGCGTGGTCACCTGTTCACTGCACGTACATGCTGAGCTCCAAGAGGCCACGGAGAGGCGCAGGCCTCTGGGCCACCTGATTGCTTTGCCTCATTTCCTTCAGCTGTGCCAGGGTGAAGGCGGAAGCACGATGACTTGGGTTTACATCCTGCCTCTCTGTTACTACCCGGTCATCTGCCCCAGCAGCCAGCAGAGCTGTACATGCAGAATAAGAACCCAACCACCGACCTGTGTACCAGGTCAGATAGGAGCTTCTAGCAAGTGCTGATCCTGGGAAGCATGTGTGGATTCTCACTGCCTCAATCCCACCCCTACCCCACCAGGGCCAAAGGAGGCAGAATCCTGGCCTCTCAGACACCTGTTTTTGGTGACTGCCAGGTCTGACAATCAGAGGAACCAGAAACAGCAGTCAGGGTAACAAACTGAGGGGGACTGGAAACCTAGCAAAGACGGAGGGAGGTCAAGGACCAGGGGGGCACTGGCAGAGATAACCAGGCAGGCTGGGCAGCCCCTTGCCCGACACTCCTCTCCAATCTCTGCCCAAAGAGACAGGCCTGAGCCCTGGGCAGGAGAGTCCAGGCTGGGCAGGGTCAAGGACAACGAAAGGGCTAAGGTTGCCCACTCCTGACTTGAAGGGCCAGAAGTGAAGGTGTTATGAGCCCCACCTCCTGCTCCCCTCTGTCCACTTCAGTTCTAGCTCCCGCTGGAGTCAGGAAGTCGTGAGTCCCACATCAGCTGTGGTGTGGAAGGTGATCCCATCCCCAGGCAGTGGGGAGGCCAGGAAGGGCCAGAGCCAGACAAGGGCCCAACGGGGCCCCAGAGCTGCCTGCAGGTTGTGGCAGGGGCCCAGGTCGTAGGAATGCTGGCCTCGAGCCCACTCCCACGTGGTCTGGCCCCGCAACAGCAGCATCCCATGGAAGAGCAGCCCAGCCCCACACAGCAGCGCACCTGCTACGCATGTGTCCATCACGAAGGCCAGGGTGAACTGGGCCAGAGACACTCTGCCTGCAGGGAGAGAGCCGAGAGGGTCAGGGGCTGCAGGCCGGCAAATCCCAGCTCCTCCCTCCCTCCACCTCCACCCTCCCCCACAAAGCAGGGCTCATTTCTTTGTTCTGCAAATACAGTCTGCTACTCGCTGGCCAGCATGTGCTGGGGAATTAAGCAGTCAGCTCCTGCCCACATGTGACTTTCATCCATGCATCACAAAATTCATAAACACCACTCAGACGGGATGGCCACTCTGCCCTCAGGGAGCTCTCAGACTCCAAACACCTTGTCTCAGTTAACTCTAGCCATGATGTGTATCCTAATGGAAAAGTACAGCCTCCTTAGCATCTTGGCCACAGAGAAGCTAGACACGAGCGGTCACGTGTTGTGTAATCTCCTGTATCTGCAGCGTCCTGAATAGGCAAATCCATGCCTGGAAATGGAAAGCAGCTCAGCGGCTGTCAGGGCTGGGGGATGAGTGGGGAAGGGAGGCCAAGGCTGCCTAAAGGGTTCAGAATTTCTATTTAGGGTGAAAATGATCCAAAGTCAGTGGCAATGGTGGCCCTGTGTTCACTGAGTATACTAAAAGCCACCAAATCATATGCTTTAAAATGGCTAAAGTGATGAATATTACCTCGATAAAAGAAAGGCCATGACAGGAAAGGGCAACGGAAGGGACTTCATCTATTTTGATAAACTGGGGGAAGAGAACAATTTGTTTTCAGGTTCCAAGGCAGACAGACAGGGCTGGTGAGATGGGTGGGTCTGTGGCGTGTGAGCTCAGGAAGACACCCCGGCTGGACAAGCAGAATCGAGAGTAGTGAGGACCTAGGGGTCCTTCAGGACCCCAGAAGCAGCCGGACCTGCCAGAGTATGTGGAGTGGGAAGAAAATGTCACCCGAGAGTGGGAGGGTTCTTGGGCATCAGATAAAAGGGAAGCCAAGCCCCGCACAGCAGTGCCACTATAGTCCCAGCTATTCAGGAGGCTGAGGCAGGAGGACCATTGAGCCCATGTGCTAGCCATCAGCCTGGACAACATAGCGAGACCCTGCCTCTAAAGAAGGAAAAAGGGGGAACCAGAAAAGAAGGTGGGAAGCCCAAGTTGGGGTATCATTGGATCAGTCTGCAGTCTCCTAAAGCAAGAAGAGAAGTGGAAAAGTCCTGTGGCAAGAGAGTCTGGGCCAGTGGCAATGTCAGAGGAGAGTTGGGGACAGAAGCTAGACCAAGCCAGTGGAAAAATAAAGGAAAAGCAGCTGTGAGCCTGAGCAAGTCCTTCTGGAAGCTGGCATGGAAACAGAAGGTCAAGACGAAGATGTGGGGCAAAAGACCTGTGCAAGGTGGGAACCAAAGCAAGCCAGAGAGAGTGGGGCTGCAGGGCGGAGCGATGCCACAGTGGGGTGAGGTCTGAGCAGGGAGAACGCTAGCCCTAAGGAGCTAGGGGCAGTCAGCCACCCTTGAAGAGGTGAGGACAGGACAATTTCAGATGTGCCATCTGATGCTGTGTTCTCTCTGTGATGGACTTGGGGGACAGGAGAGTGCAGTCATTGGGAGAGCAAGTTTATGATGGCCAGGCACAGCTGCAGGCCTGCTGAGGTTGGCAGCTGTGTGTCTCTGGCAGCTCTCAGAAGCCAGGGACAGACACAGTGGAAGGAAGATGAGCAAAGACATGGTGGTGGCAGGAGAATGGCAGAAATGGAGGGTTCTAAGCTGTAAGGGGCAGTGAAGAGGGGATGGGGCAGATGGACAGAATGGTGATGGCCAAGAGCTGGCAGGGTCCAGCAGGTCCTGGAGGAGGCAACTCTGAGTGGAACAGTGAGAGATGGAGAGAAGGGGAGTGGTGGAAGGCAAAGAGGGACGACTGATGTGTGGTTTGGAGATGACACATTTGGGATCCCGGCAAGGACTGGGGTTTGGACGTGGAAGTAGGAGAACGAAGTAAAACGAAGGTCAAGAAGCTGAGCCATTTGGGCACAGATGGGGCCTTTGGAGACTTTCAGATGCTCTTGGTTTCAGTAGGGCCCAGGGCTGCCCAAGTCATCCTCAGTGACTGGTGGAGCGGGGGAGGCTATGAGGAAGCAGAGGCTGGAGCACTGAGTCTCAGGGGAGGCAGCAGGAGAGCTGGTCAGGGAGCCAGGGTGGGTGGAAGACCAACAGTGGGCCTCTGGAGTTCTCTGGAGGTCTCTGTGGATGAGGAGGCACAGCGACTTCTCAGAGATCAGGAGGTTTCTAACTGCAGAACAAGGCTACAGAAGGATCCTGAAAAGGGCAGGAGGAAGGATTCGGGAGAGAAAGCCCAAAGCATTCTGGTGGGGAGAATAAAGACTGAACAATCCGGGGTTGGGGGGTATCTTAGCTGGTGTCAGAACATTGCATCCCTTGCTCCAGGTCTTCCCTGCCAAGTCCCAGTGACTGGGCCTTCTCCTGCCTGGAACTTTCACTGGCTCCCCACTGCCCTGTCAAATCAGAGCCATCTCCAAGGCCAGCATCCAGGCCCTGGGGCCTTTGCTCAAGCAACTGCCATCAGTTGAGTGCCCACCTCCCCTAAAAATGCTGTCCCTCCACCCAGCCACCCTCATAGGCTCCCACTGCTCTTTCCTCCTCTGCTAACAAGTTCTGGTGTCCTTCCTGATTCTCCCAGCAGGTACTCTGCCCCATACTGCACACCCAGTTCAGGATCAGGCTGATCTTACCCCCATAAAAGACGTTGCCATTGGGTCCTAGGGCACTGCCAGGAGAAGCAATGGGAAATCCCACCTCCCACCAAAACAGCCTTTACTTCCCAGCCCAATACTGGGGCCTCTGCCTTGCTTCAGAGGCACCCAGGCTCCCCACCTGTAAGCAGCATGAGCCAGGGCAGCAGGAGGAGGGCGGCAGTGTGGAGGGGTGAGTGGGCCCGCAGCAGGGCTGATAGAGCGGGGCCCAGCAGCACTGAGATGTGCAGCAGGACCCCAGCACCATGAAGCAGCAGGCACAGGAAGGGCCGGTAGTTGTGGAAGCCCACACAACGGCCCAGCAGACGGCAGTGGTGGTCCCGGCGCAGGATGCAGATGCGGCAGGCAGAGCAATGCCCACTGCGTGGTGGCACCTGGCTCTGGCACTGGTAGCAGTAACTGCAGGGAAGGAACCACAAGGTCAGTGCCCCCAAGCAGCTCTTTGTGCCCCAGATCAGTCCCTGAGCCCATTCTAGAGGACACAGGAACAGTTACCCACCCTCACCTTGGGTTCTTCTAAGCCTAAAGTTCTTCACAGGTAAACTCAAGCCTAACAAGAGTCCCCAGGCGGATTGGGGTAGCACTGCGCTGCCAGCTGACTTCCCCAGCCCTAAGGCCTTTCTCTGGCATCTCAATACCCAGCAGCAAATTTCTCATTTCCTCCACCTAGGTCCACAACACCATGTACTGTCCTCCACATTAATGTAGTAGCTTCTCGGCTGGTCTCCCTGATTCCATTCCTGTCTCCGTCTAGTATAGGCTCTCCCCAGCTGCTAAACTGATCCTTTTCAAACCTAAGTCATGGCCCTCCTCTGCTCCAAACCCTTGATGGCTCTCCACTTCTTTTCAGCTAAAAAGCAGAGCCTTCCAAGTCCTACAAGGTCCTTACATCTCTGTCATTTCTTCTGGTCTCACTCCACTCCAGCCACTCTGGCTTTCTTGCTGTTCCAGAACATGCCAGCAGCACAACTGCCTTAGAGCTTCTGCATGGTCTCTCCCCTCAAATTCCAACATGGCTAACTCATCCTTTTCCTCCAAGTTTTTGCTCAAATGAGATCTACCTTGACCACCTATTTTTATTTTTAAAATTTTCATTTGTTAGGGCTGGAGCAGTGGCTCAGTGGTTAAAGCGCTGGCCTGACATGCACGAAGACCTGAGTTCAAACCCCAGCACCTCATACATAACTGTCAGATAAACAAAAACCAGATGAAAAAATAAAACTCTCTCTCCCCCTAATTTTTTATTTGTTAATTGTAAAATGACAAGTTATAGCTGTATGTTGTACACAGTGATTACTTCTGAATATAATGAAGAATAATTAAAGCAGGTTGATTACAAATCTATCACCTCAATATTTTTGTGCTGAGAAATGACCACTTAAAACTGAAAACTGCCTTTTTACCTTGCTCTAATTCTTGTTTCCACACCATCAACGGCCAACATTTTGTGTAATTTGCTTACTGATTGCGCCTGTAGTTAGTTCATTATCTGCCCCTCCCCCACGTGATCGACTCCCGGGAGGTCGAGAATCTTAACTCCTTGCACACAGGAGGAGTTAATTAAGTGCCAGGTTCTAAAGGAATTCTCAGGCTCTAACAACCCGGGTGCTAAAGGGGATTCTAACACCCCAGATCCTGCAACCCCTCCCCTGTCCGAGGCTCCCTCTTCTGCCCCCAGACCCCGCGCCCCACTCACGCCCAGCCCTGGCCCAGACCGCGGCCAGCCAGCATCACACCCCGGATGCTGGGGTCCGAGCGCAGGAAGAGCCCCACGTTGCCCAGCAGGTTAAGCAGCTGGAAGGCAGCCAGCGCGAGCTGCAAGGCCCGGGCCAGGGGTCCCAGCGGGGGCGGCCCGGGACCCAGCACCAGCACGTAGGCCAGCTCCAGGCCCACGACAGCGGCCCACAGCGCGGTGAGCACGAGAGGGAGCCGCCCGGGGGGACCCTTGGAGCCCCCAGACGCCAAAGGCTGCCCCATGGTCAGGACCCACCCGCTGCGGGATCTCGAGGACCCGCCGCTTCCGTATTGGGGCGGAGTTAGCCGCAGACGGACGTCTGGCGCGGCCTGTGGAAACTCGGAAGGGGTGCCGCGAACGAGGCACTCAAAGCGGGCGGCCGCAGATGCAGAGAGATGATTGGTTGGCTGAATGAGCCCGCAGGCGCCTGGAATTCGATTGGCTCTGGAGTCCAGGTGACGCGGAGATGTCCTCGCCCCGCCCGCCCTCGGAGACTCCGCCCCTCCAGCAGAAGCCCCGCCCGCTGGTGCTGCTGGCTGGTGCTGCTGGCTGGTGAGCCCGAGGATAGAGTTGCAGCCGCAGAGGCGTCGGGGTTTTCCGGCTCAGCACATTCTCCCCCTCCTCCCACAGCCACCCCGATATTAATAGCCCTGCCTCGGCTCATCCAGCTGGCGCCGAGCACCTCCCTGTGCTCGGGTGTCTCCATCACCCCAGAAAACATTCAAAACAGCTCGGCGCCTCGGTGTTTCTGACTGTGAAATGGGGGTAGGACTTCGTTTTCCACCCCTGCAGCGCTGGAGAGGGTTAGGAGGACACCTGGAGGGTGTCCTTTAGGGTGGTCGCAACCACTGTTAATATGATCATCTCCATTTTACAGATGAGGAAACAGAGAGGACCCGCGGCTCTCCCAAAGTCACCCAGCGCCCAAGCCACAGAGCAGGAACGCGAACCCCGGATCTCCGCCAGATCTGTCTCAGCAGCCCCCCAGCTCCGCAGTCCATGGCTCCAGGGCAATTTCTTGTCTGGTCCCAACCCGAGCGAACTCGCCCCTCTCCAGCCCCACCCTCCTCCCCTTATTTAGTGCGAATCCGATCCGGGGCTGGGCCGGACACTACTTAACGGGGCCCGGGTGCCCGGGAACTCGCGGAGCCGAGCCAGGAGCCCGAGCAAGATGATGATGGTTATGCAGCCCGAGGGTCTCGGGGCCGGGGAGGGGCCCTTCGCGGGCGGCGGGGGCGGCGAATACATGGAACAGGAGGAGGACTGGGACCGCGACCTGCTGCTGGACCCGGCCTGGGAGAAGCAGCAGCGGAAAGTGAGTGCTCGCCCATTTCCTAATGGCAAAACTGAGGCCTGGGAGGCCATGAGGCTTGTCCTGGACAGCTCAGCAGGTCAGGGGCAGATGAGACTGCCTCTCCCCAGCCCAGCCTCTGCCCTCCAGCTCTCCGCTGTCCCCTGGGGCTGGAAGAGAGGCCCAGGAGCCCTCATGAGGAGCTTAGGATGACAAGGAGTGTTCTTGGGTTCCCCCACCTTCACAGCCACCGTAGGGCTCATTCCCCGCCCTGGGCCCACTGCCCCACTTCTGCTGGCCAAAAAAAAAAAGGTTTGGGCAAAGCCCAAGCGATCCATGTTGAGGGGTGGGGGCTCACCCCTCAATCATTCTTCCCAGTCCCCCCCACACTCCAAGTATTCCCAAGCTCCAACCTGAGGGGGAGCATGCTAGGCACACAACTAGTGCACTAGAGGTGTGAGGGAGGGGTGCCATCTCAGACCCCACCCTGGGGAGAAGAGGGTAGGGTGGGGTCCATAGGCACTCACTGTCTTGTGACAGTTGAGGAAACTGAGGCCCAGAAGAGGACAAGGGTACGCCCCAAATCATATACTGTCAGAAAACAGGTCCCCAATCTGAGGATCTTTGTCCCCTGCCCCTCCCCCACCCCTTCCCTTGATACCCCTCCCACTGCTGGGGCCCTGATTCTGCTGAAAAGGCCACCAGGTTGGGAGGAGGGGAGCCCTAGGTCTCCTTACCAGTAACCTGACCCTCCAGCCAGATGGGCACTTGTGCTGAGGCAGCGCTTTGGGGGAGCCTGAGAGGGGACATGGAAGCTGCCCAGCCCCAGCCTTATAGGGCACTTGGGTCCCTTCCCTCCCTGAACTATTTTCACTCCTAGCCTCTCCCTACCAGAGGGTGTAGGACACCTGGGTTCCCTAAAGAGAAAACCATCCCAGCTGGAGTGAGAAAAATTTGAGGAGCGGCAGGCCAGGAGTTGTCTGCTGAGCATTTGCCAACTGCGCAGGACTCCAGGAAAGGGCGCTGGGGTCCTCTGTGGAATTCACTGGATCTGAGAATCCTGGAATTTAGAATCAGAGCATTTCCAGGGGGGTTAGATGACAGGAGTTGGCCCCCGGGGGTCGGGAGGCTTAGCTGAGTGGGCTGGGGTGCTTGGGTGACACACTTCCCCCCAGAGTCCCCCTGCACCTGTCTCTTAGCATGGCTGTGGTCCCTGGGTTCTGCAATCTCCTGCTGATGTCATCCCCCCTGACTCCAGCTGCCACCTGCTCTGCAACAACTCTCCCTTCTCTAACCACCAAGGCCTCACCAGGATCCAGGTCCACATACCCTTAATATGACACATGCCCGACTGTGTCTTGCTTTCCTCACTTAAAATATCAGGATCCCTGACCATTCATCCAACAGCTGCTCACGGGAGATGCTCTACAGCTGGGCATTTGGGCCATTTCTCTCTCGTCTGGTACTGTTTATTACAAGGTGGTAAAAGCGGGCAGCTTTAGCCCTGCCCTGGCACGCTCCCTTGCAGTGACTCCTCCATCCAGGGGTTTCCCATGGTCTCCTGCTTTCCCCTGCCTGATGCCTGATTCTTCTTCCTTCACCCTCTCCCAGAAACATGTATGTGCTAAATATTTCTTCAGGAAATCTTACTGTGTGCCAGTGCTGGCTTAGGTGTCTGGATTCCACAAGAGACAAAATAAACTCTCTGCCTCCATCTCACCCACCTGCTCCTGCTTCGTGCCCCTCACTGACACCCGTCCTCTCTTGTCCCTGTCACCACTGCCTCCTCACTTCTCCCTTCTGCTCTGCCAAGCCATTGTCCCCAGTCTGCAAACAAAAGGAGCTCTCTGAAATACCCTTCTGCCCGCCTGAAGCTTCGCTGGCTCCCTGTGGCTCTCAGGATCAAGTTCAAACTCCCCAGCTTAGCACCCAGGATCACGCATGACCTGGCCTTTGCCACCCCTCCGGCCTGCCTCTCACCACTGATGCTCCAACACCCCCAGCTTCATTCCAGCACTGCCCAGAAAGCTATGGTCCCACAAACAGAGCAACTGTTTCTCGCCACCCATCTGCCCCAGGGGGCTGTCCCTGTGTGGAGTGCCCTTGCCTGCCCTACTCTGCCTGAATAGCTCCTGCTCCTCCATCACCGCTCGGATCCAACTGGAGCCTTTCCCAAGAGGCCCCCACCTGAGTTGGACAGTCCCTCCCCGGGAATCCTCTGCACGTCTCTTCCAGCACAGACCAACATGACCATCACTCATAATAGTCCTGTTGGGCCCCACCAAGACCTGCCAGTGCCCCGGTCCTACAGATCCAGAGCACCTGGACTCCAGGGTTGGAAGGAACTGCAGAAAGCAGCAATGCCCTGTCTAGTGTGTGGGTTGCCTTCTAGTAGAACTAAGCATGTACTTCTTCCCTCCAGCGACAGGAAGCTCTCTCCCTTCCCTTGGTGCTGACAGCTCTGAGTATTTATAGCATTATCTTCCACGTCCAGCTCCCAGGGTCTCTGGAAAGCCAGATGAGGGAAAGGATTTCCAGGGCCACCCCCCAGGAGTGTCTGTCTGCTTTGTGGTGGGAGAATGCTCTGAATTCCAGAATCCTTCCAGATTGGAAGGACTGGAAACATCACGGGTCTGACCCATTCATTGTACAAATGCAGAGACCAAACCCCAAAGAGGGCAAGGGCTGACCCCATGTTGTGAAGAGTGAGTGACTCAGCTGAGATTGGAACCCAAAAGGGGCCTCTCCCAACGAGAGCAGAGTTCAGGGCTTGCTAGGTTGGCAGAATGTGAATACTGATTGCACCGGGCTCCAGGTCACCTCTACCCCAACAAACCCACAGCCATGTTCCTCCCATATCAGATGGAGGCTGAGGCTGGTGTGGGGAAGGGAGGTGTCTGTCACCTCCAGAAGCTGGGTCCAGCTGGGCCTTAGTGCTTAGTGGATCTTCCACAGCCTCCACATCGCTTCACCCTTAGGGTCTCCCTGGAGACCAATCCACAACCCTTGGGTCCTGGTGTGCTTCCATCAGGAACTTTTGACTTTAGAGAGGCCATATTTTGGCCCCTGAACCTCAGAGGTACTCACACTTCAGAGTGAATAAAAGTTTTCTAAGCTTCCTTCTTCCCAAGTCCTTCTTCCCTTCCAGAATTACTAAAGCTCAAAGAGGCCAGTGGGTGGGGGGTTTGGCCCAGGATGCCCAGCAAGTCAGTGACCACGGTGGGACTGGAAACCAGGGCCCAGTGCTTTGAGATCTACCCTAAGCAGCCAGGACTGTCTCAGATCCCTGCATGCAGTCCTAGGGTCTGAGCTCTGTCTTCTCCCCCAGACCTTCACTGCCTGGTGCAACTCACACCTGCGCAAGGCGGGCACCCAGATCGAGAACATCGAGGAGGACTTCCGCAACGGCCTCAAGCTCATGCTGCTCCTGGAGGTCATTTCAGGTGGGAGTGCAGACTGCACAGGAGCACAGCGGCAGCAGAGTGTTGGAGGGGACTTGGGGAGATGGGATGTGGGGACAGTGTTTTTTGCTGCCTCTCATGACTTTGACCCTTGCCCTCTGCTCTTACATCCAGGAGAGCGGCTCCCCAGGCCAGACAAAGGCAAGATGCGCTTCCACAAAATCGCCAATGTCAACAAGGCCCTGGACTTCATTGCCAGCAAGGGGGTGAAGCTGGTGTCTATTGGTGCTGAGGGTGAGGAGAGGGCAGGGTGGGCCTGGGCAGGGCGTGGGGGCTGCCCTGATCTCAACAGGTCACCTCTATGAGCCTCAGGTTCCTCATTTTATTTATGTTTTATTTTTTTTAAAGAGAGAGGGACAGTGAGAGAAAGAGGGAATCAATTTTATTTAGTTTTTCATGTGGTTTTTGTTGCTCCGATGCTCCATTGTGTACATGGTGTTGGGGTTTGAACCCGCGTCCTCGCTGTAACCACTTAGCCACCGCTCCAGCCCCCGCTCCAGCCCCAGTTTCCTGATTTTAAAAATGGACATAATCATTCTTGCCTCACAGCAAAGACTGAGAAGAGCAAATCTGTCCTACGTGCGGGCACAGACCTGGTGTCTAGTGGTTGTTCAACTAATCGTTTTAAAACAGTAATAAATGTTTATGGAACCTGCTAGGGGCTCACCTACTTGGTCCCAGCTCTGGGGTGGGAAGCAAGAACCAAAGCGATGAAAAAGGGGACAGGACTGAGCCAGAGGCTATGCCCTCACTTCCTCCTTGCAGAGATCGTTGACGGGAACTTGAAGATGACCCTGGGCATGATCTGGACCATAATCCTCCGCTTCGCCATCCAGGACATCTCTGTGGAAGGTGAGTGGTCAGCAAGGAGGCCGGGGAAAGGACCAGTCCAGACCGCTCCCCAGCTAATGCTTCCATCCTCCTGTTTGCCTCCCAGAAACCTCAGCCAAGGAAGGCTTGCTCCTGTGGTGCCAGCGGAAGACAGCCCCGTACCGCAATGTGAATGTGCAGAACTTCCACACCAGGTCTGCAGCTGGCCAGCGCCGGGATAGGGAGAGAGGGCACAGAGCTGTCCCCTGACCCCTTCCCAGGAAAGGGAGGGGACACGGCCAGGTTCTTGGGGCAGTGTCTAAACGTAGAGGGACTGGTAAATATTGAATTGAGTTGAATTCAGGAAGGTTACCCAGAATTCCAGCTGGAGAATTGGTCTGGTCTAATCAAAGGGCATGCAAGGGAACCAAGAGTTGCTGGGAGATGGTCTGAGTCTGGTGGTGAGGGGCCTCGCGTGCCAAGCGAAGGAGTGTGTGCTTTATTCCATTTTATATATATATAAGGCATCCCAGCTGGAGCCCAGCCTGATGCCCACTTCTCTCTGTTCAGCTGGAAGGATGGCCTGGCCCTCTGTGCTCTCATCCACCGACACCGGCCTGACCTCATCGACTATGCCAAACTGCGCAAGGTAGGCTTCTGCCGCCCCAGCCCTTGACCTCTGCCCTCAGCCCACCTATCAACTCTCCCCCTCTCACCCATCTAGGACGACCCCATTGGTAACCTGAACACTGCCTTTGAAGTGGCAGAGAAATACCTGGACATCCCCAAGATGCTGGACGCAGAAGGTGAGGGTGGCCCTGCCCAGGTGAGACCTGCACCTACTGGCAGGTGTAGCAGGTGCAGTTCAGCCTCTGCACCAGTGCCCTGCTCTTCCTTCCATCTGGGAGGCTCTGCCCCACCAGCCCGCTCCCTGGTCCTGGTTGTTCCTGTCACCATCATCTTGCCCCCTTCCCTCTCCCGCCTTTCCCCTGTGGAATGGCTCCACCCTCTGACTCATATCCCAGCCCCCTGGGTTATATGTGATAACCTTGGTCCCCCAAGACTGGCAGCTCCTCTGGGACATATCCTGCCTCTGGACCCGGTGCCCATGCAAGCCATTAGTCAGTGAAGCAGCAGACATTTTCTGAGCACCTGCTGTGTATTGTGCCCTGGGTGTATGGGCACTGAGGAGCACAGACAGAGTTACATGCTGGTTAGGGGTACCAGGCAGTGTGGCCTGATCACTTGAGGGCCACAGTGTCACTCACCCACGGCCTCACACTTTGCTCTCCATGGCTTTGGGAATGAAGAAAATGCTGGGCTTGGGGTAGCTGACTGTTGGTGGCTAGATGTTTCCACTCCCACCCCCTGACGGGGGCTTGAGTCAATTCTCCACCCCTGGTCAACATAGACCCCCTTGCCATCCCCAGACATCGTGAACACCCCAAAACCAGATGAGAAGGCCATCATGACCTATGTTTCCTGCTTCTACCACGCCTTTGCGGGGGCTGAGCAGGTAAGGGGGTCTCACTGGTGCCCAGCGTTGGTTCTCAGACCCAACCTTGGCAGCAGCCCAACATTAGGCAGTGCCAGATGGTATAGGTGGAAGTGCCACTGTCCCAGCTGTACAAACAGGGAGCTCAGCAGCAGAAGCCTATGACCTAGGAGATGTGCACCCCCGTTCTTCCCCCTGTTTGAATGGCCCAGGTTTTTAAGGGTCTCACAAAGGGAGGCTGGGTTGGGGCATCCGGCGTCCGAGGCAGCTTGTCTTAATGCCAGCCCTACTCCCCACCCCTGCTACAGGCGGAGACAGCAGCCAACAGGATCTGCAAGGTGCTGGCGGTGAACCAGGAAAACGAGAAACTGATGGAGGAGTATGAGAAGCTGGCCAGTGAGGTGAGGCTGGACCAGAGAGCACCCACTCTGTGCTCTGCCTTGGCCCTGCTGATGCTCCCAACCCTGCCATGCCCGGCACAGGCCCACAGAGCCCTCCCTCTACTCAGTAGACCTGGCCTATCCCCAGCCTGCTTCTGCTGCTCCCCACCCTCCACCTGCCCTTCTGCCTGCCCAAGCTCCTGGTTTTTCATTGATTCACTCGTTCATCTTCTCATTCATCGGTCCATTCCCTTGCATTTAGGCAGCCTCTTGGTCCTTAGCTCTGAGCCAACCTGTACTAGAGCTGGCAGTGTAGCTCAGTAGTAGAGCACTTGCCTAGTATATTGGCATTTAAATCCTTGGTACTGCAATAAATAAATAAATAAAAATTTAAAAAGTAACCACGTTCTCCTTTCCTGATCAGTAGGGATAGACTACCTCATAGCTGTGAAAGTCCCCTCCTTGCACCCCCGCTGCCATGTACCAGAGGCCTGGCTAGGTGTGGGTGGAGAGGGCTGAATGGGGGAGGCAAGTGAGTTCAGCTCCGGGCTTCGCCCCTGCCCGGCCCTGGCAGTTGCTGGAGTGGATCCGCCGCACCATCCCCTGGCTGGAGAACCGTGTGGGCGAGCCCAGCATGAGTGCCATGCAGCGCAAGCTGGAGGACTTTCGAGACTACCGGCGCCTGCACAAACCGCCCCGGGTTCAGGAGAAGTGCCAGCTAGAGATCAACTTCAACACGCTGCAGACCAAGCTGCGACTGAGCCACCGGCCTGCCTTCATGCCATCGGAGGGCAAGCTGGTCTCGGTGAGCCACGTGCCCTGGGCGACCCTGGGCTCTGGATCCCTATCTGTGCAATGGGTGAACCGCAATGGAGGGCACTTGTGCCTACCCCACAGGACATTGCTAATGCATGGCGGGGGCTGGAGCAAGTGGAAAAGGGATACGAGGACTGGCTGCTGTCAGAGATCCGGCGCCTACAGCGCCTTCAGCACCTGGCTGAGAAGTTCCAGCAGAAGGCCTCACTGCACGAAGCCTGGACCCGGGGTAGGTACCCCTCGTGGGGCTGGAGCCTCTCCTGGAGCGCAGTCCTAGCAACGTGCACAGGAAAGGGGCCTCCCCCTCCGCAGGGAGACTGGGGACCAGATTTCCAGTCCCACTCTGACTCACCACAGTGCAACCTTTGCCTCTGTTTGGACTGCAGCTAATGTGTAAACTCAGGACCCTCCTTCTGGCTCTGGCTCTCTGTCCTTGATTAATCTGTCATCCAACATTGTATTTGTGTATGTAGCAGGTGTCCAAAGATGAGTTCATCCTGAACCCTAACATCACTTCTCATACTCAAAATATATTGATGCAAAATATTGCATGCATCAAACATCACTCCATGTAAAATCATTCACTCACTATTCTCTCAGATTTTAATCATACAAATGAGTGAGTTCTAACAGCAACGAACAAACATTCAAAGTGGATTTTAGACATATGAATAACAATCATTTGGTGTAAGAATTTCTTAAATTTACAGCTAGCTATGTGACTCTGGGGAAGTCATTTGTCACCTCCTCTGCAAAATACACAGGCACTCAAAGTGTTACTACCATTATTATTAGGCTTATGTTGGTTTTTAATTGCAAAATTATGATAATTATCACTCACAAAGCACTTTTATATTTATTATTCATTCCTCCAACACAAATACTCATCAAGAGGCTCCTGAATGCCAGGCACTGTGCCAGCGCTGGGGAAACAGTGGTGAGCAAAGAAACCACAGGCTTATGGGGCTCATTGCGAGGTAGTCAGAGACCAAATAATTACAAAAGTGTCCCGGGAGCCAGCCTGGACTGCGCCGAGTCGAGGGACGCGGATCAGGAGCTTCACCTATCACTGGCGTTTCAGAGCAAACCCCCAGGGTAGCCTGGCAGGTGTCATCACCTGCCCTCATAACCTGGCCCAAGCCCCTGCTCCTGCCGCTGCTGCTCTGGGTGACAGAGGACTCTCTCGGAGCAGGGAAGGAGGAGATGTTGAACCAGCACGACTATGAGTCGGCTTCGCTGCAGGAGGTGCGGGCGTTGCTGAGGCGCCACGAAGCCTTCGAGAGTGACCTGGCTGCGCACCAGGACCGCGTGGAGCACATCGCCGCGCTGGCCCAGGAGCTCAAGTAGGCGTGACCCGCTGTTGGCTCCGCCCCCGCTGCCCCCCCAACCAAACTCAACGTTGTCCTCCCGCGAGCTCCGCCCCTCCCAGGACCCCATCCCTACCCCTCGGTAGTGTCTCCACTTCCCCACCTGCGCTCAATCTGCCTCACTCCGTGGCCTCCCCGCAACCTGCTCCCTTCACCTGGGGGGGCGGTCCCAGCCTGCTGGCCTTGGCCTCGCACCACCTCTTCTCGCATAACCCAGCCCCCAAGCCTCAGGCCCCGCCTTTTTATCCAAGCACCTCCAAGGCCTGGAGCTGTGGCCCCATGGGCATTCACCTTCCGTAGGAACATGCTGGAACCCCCTGGAGGAAAGCCCCGCTTCACCCTCCACACACACACACACACCTGCTCTAGCTCCCTTATGCGTTGGCCACCACCCAGGGCACTGGCTTGAGCCCCAGGTAGACAGTCAGGGAGAGATCAAGGGCAGGGTCTGGTCCCACACTCACCCCATCTCGCCTTCAGTGAGCTGGACTACCATGAGGCGGCCTCAGTGAACAGCCGCTGCCAGGCCATCTGCGACCAGTGGGACAACTTGGGCACACTGACTCAGAAGAGGAGGGACGCGCTAGAGGTGGGAGCTGGGGCCAGGGAGCTGGAGCCTGGCAGAAGCCACCCCTGCTAGCAAGGCGCTGACCAGCTGTCCCTTGGGCCCCTAGCGGATGGAGAAGCTCCTGGAAACCATTGACCAGCTGCAGCTGGAGTTTGCGAGGAGGGCAGCCCCCTTCAACAACTGGCTGGATGGGGCTGTGGAGGACCTGCAGGATGTGTGGCTGGTGCACTCTGTAGAGGAGACCCAGGTGGGTGGAGGCATTCTGGGGGTGCTTGTAGGTTGGGGTGTTGCTAGGTGGGATGATAGAAATGTGGCCCTGAATCCCGTCAGCCACTCCTTTGGGAAATGGGGGTGGGAGAAAAACCCATTTTGGAATGCTGGACTGGGAGGCAGGAAGCCTGGGTTCCTGGACCAGGCCACCAGACTGGAGCACCCTCCTGCTCTTTCTGCTGCCTGTGGTAAGTAGGAGATGCCGACTGATCCTTCTTGCCTGTCACCCGAAGAGCCTGCTGACAGCTCACGAACAATTCAAGGCAACATTGCCTGAGGCTGACCGAGAGCGAGGAGCCATCCTAGGCATCCAGGCTGAGATCCAGAAGATCTGCCAAACGTACGGGCTGCGGCCCAGATCCACCAACCCTTACATCAACCTTAGCCCACAGGACATCAACACCAAATGGGACATGGTCGGTGCCCCCCCAGCCCTGCCCTGCCCACCCTCACCTGCATGTTCTAACCCTGGAACCTCAGCTGTTATGGGGAATAAAGCCCACCTCCAGATCTGGGGTCTACCACAGACTCCACGTGGCATTGGATAAGCCACCTTGGCTGTTGTGACCTCATCCATTCTCCTATCAGAACCGATATGCAGAATTAACATTGTGTGGACCTCTTTCATAAAAGCACCTACATTCATTATAAATGATGTCATCAGTTCTATTTTATAGATGGGGAAACTGAAGCCCAGAGAGGTTGAGTAATCTGCCCCAGAGCTTGCCCATATAGACTAATTCAGCTCACAGCAACAGGGGCTGGAGCCCATATGCCTTCAAAGCTTTTTCTGGCCCCTGGAGCTGGTTGTGGCATAAGCATACTCCTTCCCAGGTCCGAAAGTTGGTGCCCAGTCGAGACCAGACACTGCAGGAGGAGCTGGCACGGCAGCAGGTGAACGAGAGGCTCCGGCGACAGTTTGCTGCCCAGGCCAATGCCGTAGGACCTTGGATCCAGGCCAAGGTGGAGGTAAGGGCTTGGAGAGTGGGCAACCTTGGCGGGGGCCAGGTAGGCCAGGGCTGGGCCACAGGGTGTTGAGAGCCCTCTTTCCACCTGGGTACCCCTGCAGGAGGTGGGTCGGCTGGCAGCAGGGCTGGCTGGCTCTCTGGAGGAGCAGATGGCAGGGCTGCGGCAGCAGGAGCAAAACATCATCAACTACAAGAGCAACATCGACCGTCTGGAGGGTGACCACCAGCTGCTGCAAGAGAGCCTGGTCTTTGACAACAAGCATACAGTCTACAGCATGGAGGTGGGGATCCGCCCTCTGGGGAGAGATGGAGGCAGCCCTGGCTGGAAAAGCCTGGGTGATCACCACTGGACAGTGCATGACTGTTCCAGGAGGGCCCCCAGTTCAGCATGGCAACATCCCCCAATGTACCCAGGGAGATCCTGAGACCCAATGATGGAAAAGGACTGGTTCAGAGTCACAAAGCAGTCTACAGCCAGGCTGGGATTTGCCATGGCTGGTCAACCGATGCTTAATGCATAATAAATCATCACACTTTAAGGCAGGAAAGGTTTGGTGGTCACTTGGAATCTCCAGATGAGGACAGTGGCCCAGCGAGGGGGAGGACTTGCCCAGGGTCACACAGTGGATCAAGAGCGCAGCTAGAGTAGTGGCCAAGCACTGGCTGCCCACTCATTGGCCCATTTCCTGTTCTCCAGCACATCCGTGTGGGCTGGGAGCAGCTGCTCACCTCCATCGCCCGCACCATCAATGAGGTGGAGAACCAGGTACTGACCCGAGACGCCAAGGGCCTGAGCCAGGAGCAGCTGAATGAGTTCCGGGCATCCTTCAATCACTTTGACAGGGTCAGTAGGGGCCCAGCCCATCAGGGTAAGAGATTTGAAGCCTGATGGGGTTTGAGGTCTAAGGCTGATATCCACCCACCCTACAGAAGCGAAATGGGATGATGGAGCCTGACGACTTCCGAGCCTGCCTCATCTCCATGGGCTACGACCTGGTGAGTGCCCCAACCTCTTCCCAGGAGTGTTATAAGTGGCCTCCCTCCCCCATATTAATCACCTGCTGCACCCCCTCCCCCCATCATCTCCTCTAAGCCTCACAAAACCCACATGAGGCTATGAAAGGCTTAGAGAGGTAAATTAACTTGGACCTGATTCTACAGTGACCTTCAGGGTCTGAGCTTGTAGATTTTCACCTTTGAGAAACAGTACTACAGAGGGCTGTGGCTCCAAGGAAAAATCAGGACCAATGAGCAACAAGGGCAGGAAGCAAGTTTCAGCCTGGCACAGAGGACATCTACAGCCAGGCTGACCAAAGTCTTTTGGAGGAAAGAAGTACCAAAGGGGCTGTGCAAGCCATGGCCAGACTGTCACCAGGAGGGGACATCAGGCCCTCCTGGGTTTGGCACCCATGCACACAGGGCCTGCCTGTCTTTCTGCAGGGGGAAGTGGAGTTTGCTCGCATCATGACCATGGTGGACCCCAATGCAGCTGGGGTTGTGACCTTCCAGGCCTTCATTGACTTCATGACCCGAGAGACAGCTGAGACAGACACGGCTGAGCAAGTTGTAGCCTCCTTCAAGATCCTGGCAGGAGATAAGGTGATCCCTGGGTGGTGGAGGGCTGGTGGGCTGGGGTGAGGCACAGGACCCGTGGGCTCAATGCAGCCTCTCTTCCAGAACTACATCACCCCGGAGGAGCTGAGACGGGAGCTCCCAGCTGAGCAGGCCGAGTACTGCATCCGCCGGATGGTGGCCTACAAGGGATCTGGTGCTCCAGCTGGAGCCCTGGACTACGTGGCCTTCTCTAGTGCCCTGTATGGGGAGAGTGACCTCTGACCTCAGCCCCTGCAGTTCTTGACAGAAAACAAAGAGGGCGCTCACTGTGGTACATCAAATCCATCTGCCTCAAAGATCAGCCAGCTCAGTGTTTCTCAATAAAGATCCCGTGGGCCTCTCCCATCTCCTTTTGGTTCCTGAGGCAAAAGCTGAGTCTTCTGGCTCATGGGCAGGACCAGCTATCCCACTGTGACCCACCAGGGGTCTCCCTATCCTTCCTTGCCCCCAGGGACTAATAGGCACTCACAATAATGGGGACCAGGACACCTCTTTATTGCTGTTAGAGAAGGGGTTGGTTACAGGTTTCCTGGATGTGGAAGGGGACACTATCCCCAAATCCAGGGGGACCAGAATAACATCGCACAGAGGAAAACCAGGGCAGAAAGCCAGAGCCTGCAGAGGACACAGCTGGGTTTAAGAGGAGAATATGTTCATCCTGCTCCTTACACAAGCCCCTTACACCAGCTGTGGCTGCCATGAAAAGCATCCTTCACTCCTGGGTCCTTCCACAACTCAACAAAGATGCAACTGGGGAATGCAGGGTGGGAGCGGGTAGGGGCTCCATGCCCCTTGCTCACCCTGAGGTATCCAGCTAAATCCCTCAGCCAGCTGTGACTCCAGGGGAGGGGCCTGGACATGCAGGGCAGGCTGGGAAGGGCTGCGCTGGTCAGCACCAGGTCCGGTGCCAGTGGGCTCCTCAGTTCACCAGCGCTGAGCTGGCCATGGTGTTCACACCACAGGCTCCGGAGCCGCGATGCAAGTAATAGTAACCCTGGGGAAAGGAAGCTTGGTGAAGGTGTGCAGGCAGAATGGGCTAAGGGGGACATGCGGGTGACTCACCTCCTCACCCCAGTCAGTGCCCCAGCTGTTCTTGATGGCCCAGAAAGGAATGTGAGAGCCTGGGGAGTAGTGAGGAGCACAGGGTCAAGGGCTCAACTCTCAACGGTGCCCCAAGTACTTCATACCCTTCAGGGACCTGCAGTGGGCCTACTGTGGGAGGTACCAGGAAAAGAGCAAAACAAAAGCCAACCTACCACTCTCGTGGAGACCTGGTGCAGCTCTGGGGCACAAGGAGGGCACTTGTCGCCTGCTTCTAGCATAACATCACCCTCCCGTAGCCCCAGCTTTCCCATCCAGAGCGGATGGATGATTCCCCGAGGCTGGGGGTGATGGTGTTCCTAGGCATTCCCCTGACTTCCCCCTCAGAGGCCTGGGATGCTGCTGTCCAACCCCTGCCCACGGCCTGGGGTGGATGGACAGTCAGCAAAACTCACGGTTGCCATAACCCACAACCAGCACGGCATGGTCGATGAGCCAAGGGCTGCAGAGGGGCCGAAATGGGTGGGCAATCCCATGGCGGTAGAACTAGGGAGGGAGAAAGGAGTAGGAAGCGAGCTCCAAGAAGGGAGGGACAGGGAGGCTGTGGGCCAGGGTCTCACCTGCATGCCAAAGGCATTGATGGCTACAGAGATCGGGCCCCTCTTGGCCAGCCAGGCCGCCAGCTCTGGGAGAGGAGGGGCAGCGTCAGTGGGCACTGGGCCTTAGCGGGCTGGGCCTCACCCGCCCCTTACTCACTCTGCTCATTCTGGCTCAGCTCCACTGAGTCATTGATGTAGACCTTGGCCTTCTCTGCCGAGAAGCTGCAGGCCTGCACGTGGCCCCGGTAGCTGTAGTCGTCCTCCGTTTCCAGCCCTCCTGGGGGGTCAGGGGAGTGACCATTTATTCTCCCAGCCAGAAGTGCACTGAGCCCCTTATACACCAGGTCTCACGTTCTGCACCCACCTGGGCCACAGGCCCTCCCCTGAGAACTCTCCTCATTCTAGGGAGGATACAACCAGGGCTGGGGAGGCAGGGAGAAGGGAGCATCAGTGACCAGCAAGAAAAGTGGCAGAGATGCGACTCAACTCCTTGCTGAGGACTCCCCTGGCCCTCCTGGGACTCCTGCTCTTGGCTTGCCCATCCTGCTTTCAGTTCCTAATCTAGCTCAGGCCCCTGCCAGGCTCCACTGTAGCCCACCACTGAACTAACTGAACTGCCAACCTGCGTCTACACTGCCTCAGGTGTGAGGTGTGTTGCACTTGGTTCAGCAACCTGTTAAATCCCCCTGCTCACCAAGTCCATGACACACTTTTACATACATTCTCTCACTTGGCCTTTAGGGCAGTCCTACAAGGTGGGCCTGGCAACTGAGGCTCTGACAACTGACTTGCCCAAGGTCTTCTGCCACCGGGCTTAGCATTAAGACTCGAACCCAGTTCTCCATGACTCCCCCACTCATGACTTTCCCCCTCGTAAACTGACTTCTTGTTGAGGGAGAAGTGGCGCCTCCTGTCCCTTCCGCCCCCACTGGTGCATACCCAAGTTCTTTATGGCTGCGTAGGCATTGGAGGGCAAGCCACCCATGCACGCTTTGTCCACTTTGTCACAGTCCAAGAGCTCTAAGAGACAGAAGGCTGGTCCCCAGGAGCCCTCCAGAGGGGCTGGGCTGGGGCAGGAGGGGTGCAGCAGGATGCTCACCCTGCTCTGAGAGGGAGAGCAGGGTCCCCTGGTTCAGGAACCACTGGCCCTCCACATTGCCTGTGACTGAGAAGGCCCAGCAGGAGCCACACATGCCCTGTAAGAGATGAGCAGCATCAGGGCTGGATCCCTTCCCCAGTCCCATGCCGAGTGCATGTCTCACCCTCACTGTTAGGGCTCCAACCTGATCTTTGACATTGGTGACAGCTCCCTTCTTCCTCCAGTCCCATTCCGGTGGGGCGGGGTCACTCACAGTCTTGGCTAAGTGCATCTTCCTGCCGGACTCCTCTTTTAAGAGGGGATTCAGGTAGAGGGTCTTGAACTCCTCCTCTGTGGGCAGAGCATGGAGGGAAAAAAATATTTGAAGTCAGCCCTGAACAGGGACCTTGGGACAGCCCTTCCCCAGGCTCTGTGAGGGCTCTGGCCACCACCCCTACCTGTGAGGTCACTGAACTTGGTGATCCCATACTGAGCTGTGCCACGGTCCAGGGCCTGGATCTTCTGTGCTCTCACCATGTTTCTGACAAAGATAGACATTCGCCACTGGGCTTCTGAGAACCAAAGAGTGGGCAAGCAGGGGCTCAGAACCCAGGCAGATCATAAAAGGAGGGGGTGAATGGGGCTAACACACAAGGGTTTCCCCACGGAGAAGGCTGGAAGCTCTGTAGAAGAAGGACAGAACCCTGGGGCAGGTGAGACTGGTGAAGCCACATCTTCACCAATGGACTGACAGGCTTGATTAACTTTTGGGCCAAAATGGAGCAGTGACTTCCCAGGTGTAAGGGAAGTGACTGAAATGGGTCTAAAGAGCATCACCCCGGGGAGGGCGTGGCAGAGGCTATGGTGCACTTAGCAGAGGAAATCTAGCCTCTACCCTAGTCTATCCTTCCCATGGTTTCTGACCAGGAAAATAAAATGGGAAATTGGGACAATCCTGGAAGGTTGAACTAGAACTCAGGGACTGAGGAGTCCTTAAGAGATGCACAGCTTCTGTGTCCCCCTCCCCAACCTCAGGGCACAAAGTTGGAGGAATGCACTGATCTGACAAAAGATGGGAACAATCAGATTAGGGGTCTGAAAAGCTGGGTCCTCACCCTCCTTGGTTTCATAAGTCCGGTTATAGGTGGCAACAAAGTTCTTGAACATCGAAGTCATCTTCTCAGAAAAGTCCTGGAAAGGCCAAAGAACCTTTACAAAGACTTCAGCCTGACCCAAGAGCCCTTCTTCAGGGAGAAGAGGAAGAAGGCAGCAGCTGGCTTCCCAGATATGGGCTTCTCACCTGGGGTGGGGGATCCTTGTTCAACAATGGAGGGACTGAATTGAAGGTCTCATCTATGTCATCTGGATAGGGTTTGAACAGAGAGGAAATCAAGACTGAACCCTGAGTGAAGTCTGATCCGGGCTATCCCAGACTCTTTGGGCTATCTCAGCACCTGTAACCTTGGTATCCACAGGGCCACAGTCTTGCTGCAGCAGCATGTGTCTTCCCAGCTCATTCAGGACTTCAAAGGTGCAGAGCTGAAGGGAGAGGAAAGAAGCCAATCTGTGGGCTGGGATGGGAACATGGCCTAAACAAGAGAAGCTGGAGGCTCCTCAGATGAGGACAACCCTAAGGCAATCACCCTGCGGTGTAGGTTGAGGCACAGCCAACACCCCAATACCACTATTTGGAAGCATCTTGGTCTCCAGTCCTGGAGTTGGGGAAGTGACTTGGGCAGGGTAGCTGCCTCAGATCCTCACCTCTTGATCTGACCCATAGATTTCAACTGTTACTGAATTGAGCCCGGGGGGGGGGGGGCAGGGAACCCTAGGGGTACCATCACTCACCAGGATCTTCTTGGACACAGGGAGCTGGCACATCGTGGGGTCGTTGCAGGGCAGCTCCTCCAAGGTGGCCTCCAGGGAATACAGGGAGCCCCTGACCTCCTGAATGGAGGAGCGGATGAGGCGGGCACAAAGTCTCTCCTTTGGGGACGAGGCCACCCCACCCGTGCCACCCTGCGCGTTCCTACTCTCCCGAGGTTCGTTTCTCCGCGGTCCAGGCCCCCACCCCGAGTCTAGGGCAAAGGTTCCCCCATCCCTCTGGCAGGCCCCCGCCGCCAGCGCGTCCTCACCCGGCGCACGCGCCCGCGGACGGCCCCCAGCACTGCCCGCGACCCCGCAGCCCGGCCGCGGTTGTACATCTCGAGTGCGAAGCGGGCGGGAGCCAGCAGCTCCGGAGCGGGTGGCTCCCAGGCCTGCGCGCCCGCTGCCTGCGGCTCGGCAAGGACAGGAGCCGCGCCGAGGAGCAGCCACAGCAGCCACTGCACCCGCAGCCAGAGCGCCATGGAGAGCGCGAAGCCGACGGCCAGGACGAGCGGACAGACAGACGCGCAGAGTGAACCCCAAGCCAGACCCCAGCCTCAAGCGGTCGATGCCCCGCCCTACCTCCCGGGAGCCAATGGGCGCGGGCCTGGGGCGCCTGCGCGCTCGCGTATTTACGAGAGGCACGTGGGCGAGCGGAGTGGGCGTGGGCGGGAGGGGCGCGGATCCAGACCTGAGGATGCACCCGTAGTTTATTGCCCGCGTGTTATCTGCTAGGCCTGTGTGCTCCTCCCGTTAATCTACACAGCAATCCGGTGAGATAGGTGCTATCCGTGTTTTACAGGCGAGAACAGAGGCTTGCAGAGAAGGGTTTGCTAGATGTCTCACCTGAACTTGAACTCAGGGGTTGGCTCTGCAGCCTGGGTTTGCGGCTTCCTCGCACCTTTGAGGACTTTCTCCTCCGAGAAATAGTCGGTGATATTCCGGGTTCTGGTAGTGCCTCAGGCTGTCGTAAGGGTCAGACTGCGTCTGTGTGTAGGGTCGGACCATTTCTACAAGCGTTCAGCTTGTGTCTGGGGCTACCAAGGACAGCTGAAAAGAAGCAACGGGGGATGGGGCTGGGGACGGGGGAATCAGTCTAAATAATTTATTTGGAATGAGCAAAAGGTTTATAATCAGAGATGCTTGCTTTGGCAAGCCGCAGGAGCCCCCAAGGAGGGAAGGGTAAGGGAGGCTTTCATATTAAAAGGAAAATATTCACATAAATATTCACATAAACTGGATGCAAATAGCATTGGTCTTGAATAGATATTCTAGAGGCAGAAGTGTGAGTCAGCTCATAGGTTGGAGAAGCTGTCGCTGGGAGCGTGTTGTCTGAATTGTTGCAGTTAAAGATGTTACACTTTGTTACAGAAATATGCATACGTGTAAGGCGTGCAAAGCAAAGGACTTACTGTTTTTTTTTTGTTTTTTTTTTTTTTTTAGTCCTAACGTTGGTTGCTATCACAGGGGAAGTGTGAGTTCTTCCCACCCCAACCTCACCTCTTTCATGCTTTCCTGACTCTGAATTTGCCTGGGTTGACATGAGCGATTTCATTTTAGGATCAGCAGTTTTCGTAGGAGGCATGCCCGAATGCAATACGCCTAGTGCTCCATTCCCTGAGCTCACAGCCTAGCGGAGAGACAGATGACAAAAGGACATTTCCCCGCTAGTTATTCCCAGTTGGGAAAGAGGAAACAGGGAAGAGAGAGTTGAAGGGAATTGGAGAAATCATAGAACGTGGGGGGCTGATATTGAAGATCTCATCCAAACCTGACTTTTTATAACAGGTTTAGAGAAGCAACCTGACGTTCCAGATACCCAGAAATTAGTGCTGGAGCCAGAGGGGAGCCAGCTCAGTGCTCCTGGCTGTCACCTGAGGTCTGAGGAAGTGCCTGAGGCATCCCGCAAATGCTCATCTCTGCCTGCTAGTGTCCTCTTCTGGGATAAGCTCTTTGGGGCTCTCCTTGCCCCCCCACTTTTGAGAGAGAGAGAGAGAGAGAGAGAGAGAGAGAGAGAAGCAATTTCATTTAGTTTTCCGTGGCTTTTGTTGCTTCGACACTTTTGTGTATGTGGTGCTGGGGTTTGAACCCATGTCCTCACGTATGCCAGGCAAGTGCCATAACCCTGGAGCCACTGCTTCAGCTCCCTCTCCTTGTCTCTTACAGGAGACAGTCCCATATCCCCAAGATAGCTTGTGTGCTTCAGCCGTCCTGGACAATACAGCAAGATGCCATCTCAAAAAAAAATCTATATTAATTATTGACAAATTATGGTTTTGTATATTTATGGGGTACAAAGTGATGTTATGATTTTAAGAGGCTTTTCTTTTAAAGAAAGAGAGGGACAGTGTGTGTGTGTGAGAGAGAGAGAATCAATTTTATTTAGTTTTTCACATGGCTTTAGTTGCTCCTGACATTTCGATGTGGATACGGTGCTGAGTTTGAACTCGCATACATGCACATGCCAGGCAAGTGCCATAACTGCTAAGCCACTCTTCCAGCCCAATGTTATGATTTTTTGATACAATGTGGGATGATTAAATTAAGCTAATTAACTTACACATCACCTGAGACATTTGGCATTTTTTGTGATGATAACATTTGAGATTTATCCTCCTGTTGGTACCAAAATGTACAGTAGTCATTTATTAGCTATATTCACCATGTTGTGCAACAAATCTCAAAGAAAAAAAGCAATCCAGGGGCTGGAATGGTGGCTCAGTGGTTAGAGAACTTGCCTGGCATGCTAGAGGATCCAGGTTTGAAACCTAGCACCACATACATAACTGTCAGAAAAATGAAGGCCAGATGAAAACAAATAAAATCGATTCTCTCTTTTGCTCTCACTCTCCTTCTCTCTTTAAAAAAAAAAGCTAAAAAAAGCAATCTTGTTCCTCCTGAGGTGGTGTACTTTTTAATTTTTCTTCTCCCTAGTCCCCTTTTCCTAGCCCATGCTGACCATCCTACTCCTTGCTCCTTTGAGTTCACTTGTTTTAGATTCCACATGTAAGTGAGCATGTTAGGTATTTGTCATTTGTCCTACTGTGTCTGGATTATGTCACTTCACATAATGTTTTCCAATTCAATTCAGGTTACTGCAAATGACAGAATTTCTTCCTTTTATAATTTATTTTTTGGTACCAGAGATTGAACCCAAGGATGCTTAACCATTAAGCCACATCCCCAGCACTTTTTATTTTTTATTTTGAGACAGGATGTCACTAAGTTGATTAGGGTCTCACTAAGTTGCTGAGGCTGGCTCTGAACTTTCGACCCTCCTACCTGAGCTTCCTGAGTCACTGGGATTACAGGCATGTGCTACCATGCCCAGCGAATTTCTTCTTGTTTAAGGTCAAATAGTGGCTCAGAGGTAGAGCGCTTACCTGGCATGTGTGAGGGCACAGGGGTTCAAACCCCAGCACCATATGTACAACTATGTGTTAGAAAAACAAAACCCAGATAGAAAATCTAAATAAAATTGATTCTTTCTCTGTCTCTCTTAAAAAAAGAGGAGGGGGGCTGGAATGGTGGCTCGGCGGTTACAGTGCTTGCCTGGCTTTTACGAGGATGCGGGTTCAAACCCCAGCAACTCGTACACAATGAAGTGTAGGAGCAATGAAGCCTCATGGAAAACTAAATTGAAAAATTGATTCTCTCTGTCTCTCTCCCTCTCACACCGTCCCTCTCTCTCTCTCAAAAAAATAAAAAAATAAAAAGGTCAAATAATGTTCCACATTTTCTTTATTCCTTCATCCATTGGTAGACACAGATGGATTCTGTAACTTGGTTACTGTGAATCGTGGCGCAATGAACCCAGGCATACAAATGTGTTATCCAAATCCTGATTTCAGAACTTTTGGGTAAATGCCCAGAAAGGGGGATTGTAAAATTCTAGGCACCTTTTAATTCTCAGTTTGGAAGTCACCTCCTCAGGAAGGCAATCCTTGCCCCCCCTGGATGGCCACTCCCAGCCACCTTGAACTTCCTCTCACGCTGGATGCAATTTCCTGCTTACTGGTGACGTCCTCTGCCCTGCTCTTCTGGGCGGAGCCCTTGTTGCCCACTGCTCTCAACTCAGCACCTAGCACCGCACTCAGCACCTTGAACACCTGCTTCATAGGTGTTTGTCCGATGAATGACTCCTTCAGCTTGCCCTGGAGCGCTGTGATGTCATGCAACTGCTGTTCGATGCCAGCATCTCTTTCTAGAAGGATTAAGGTTGTGAATATGGTCCACACAGTCCTGGCAGGAGAATGTAAGAAAAATGTCTGCTGTCACCCGGACGGTGTCCATGGGTTCAGCCACCTACCCACACTTGCACACACTTCGTCTGCTGAAAGGTCTGAAGCTGAGTGAATGAAAAGCCTTTGTGGGGAGATGACGGTTGTCTGACACTGGAACCACATTAAAAGTGTTGGGCGGAAAAGTGGCTCGTTTTCTTGGCAGAGTGATGCACAGGAGCACAATTATAATTAATGGAGGGGAAGAGGAATATTTTTAAATCACATACATATATTACCTTGGGCAATTCTCATAACCCTGCCAGAAAGTAATTACATGATTATCAAAGAGGAAACAGGCCCACAGGCATGTCCATGTTTGGAGGCTGAGCTGAACGAAGGAGGCGGCAGAGATAAATGGACATTAAGGAGGGGGAGGACTAAGATCAATGTCACTGAAGCAGAGGAGAGCGTATTTCAAGAAAGAGGTGCTGCTGGCCGTGTGGAATGCCATCCAGGAGGCAAGTGAGTTTTGTTTTTTGTTTGGTTTTTGTTCGTTTGATTTTTGTTTGATTTTTGTTTTTGTTTTGGTACTAGTGATTGAGCCCATCAGTGGTTAACCATTGGTGCACACCCCTTTTTATTCATTAATTTTGAGACAAGATCTTGCTAAGTTGCTTAGGGCCTTGCTAAATTGCTCAGGCTGGTCCCAACCTTGTAATCCTCGTGCCTCAGCCTGCTGAACTTCCATGCCTGACCCAGAGGGCAAGTAAGATGAGGTGAGGGATTGGGACAACATGTAGGTCAGGGGAGACCTCATTCAGGGTGACAGCCAGGGGTGGTAGCCAAGGCTGTAATCCCTACATCTTGGGAAGCTGAAGCAGGAGGATTTCATGATTCAAGGTCAACCTCTCAAAATTTTAAAAAATGATAAGTGTTAGGTTTAGGGTCTGGGGGTGTCGCTCAGGTATAGAGAACTTGCCTAGCATATGCAAGGCCCTGAGTTAGACCTTAAGCACTCCAGAAGACAAAAGGAAAAACATGGGGAGGGGCGTTGCTGGGTTTGCAGTTCAGTGGTAGAGCATACCTGGGTTCCTCTGGCCTCTATAGGCCTGTGTGGTACAGGCAGCTGTGCCATTGAAAGCTGGAGGATAGGGGCTGGGAGAGCACTTGCCTGGCATGTGCAAGGACCCAGGTCCAAACCCCAGCACCACATATACCATTAAGTGTCGGAGCAACAAAAGCCACATGAAAAACTAAATAAAATTGATTCTCTCTTTTTCTCTCTCTCACTGTTTCTCTCTCTTAAAAAAAAAAAAAGAAACAAAGAGGGACTGGAGCAGTGGCTTGGTGGTTAGAGCCCTGCATGAGGACGTGGGTTCCAAATCCAGCACTGCTATGTGCAACGAAGTGTTGGAGCAATGAAAGCCACACAGAAAGCAAAATAAAATTGATTCACTCTTTCTCTCTCGCTTAAAAAACAAGGAAAAGAAAGAAAGCTGGAGGATAAACTGAGCACACTCAATGGACTACGCAGAGCAGTCAGCCAGTCTCCAGGGAGTAGGGGGCAGGAGTGGGAAGTAGTTGAGGATGCATGGTTCTGTCTTTTGCTTCAGTTGATCTAGGTGAGGACCTTAGAATGTGCTGGTGAATCTTTATCTCTAAGAAGAATGACCTTGCACATCAACTTTTATACTGGCTCTGTTGGTAGAAAATGAGACCCTAACATAGGGGTGCTGTTTATTATTAATTTATTTTCCATTGGAATACATCTCCAAAATATGGGTAGTTTGCAAAATTTGAAACATTTCTTTAAGACATGAACTTGCAATGAAATGGCAGTTTCTTGCTGTTCATGCCCAAGTCTCATGGTAAAGGGTTGACTTCACCCTCTTGCCAAAAGGGTTAGAGAAGGTTTGCACCCTTTAACAGACGTAAATGCTGCGTGTGAATGCAAATGGGTAGATCCAGGGGTGGTGGCACACACCTGTAATCTCAGTGACTGAGGAGGCTGAGGCAGGAGGATCGCAAGTTCCTCCTAGAACTTGCCTGGAAAACTTGGTGAGACCCTATCTCAAAATAAAATAATAAAAATGTAAAGGACATGGATATAGCTCAGTGGCAAAGTGCCCTTGGGTTCAATCTTGAGCACAGAAGAAAGAAAAAAAAGAAGGAAGAAAGGAATGAAGGAAGAAAAAGGCAGGCTAGAGGGTGCCCTAACACTCAGATCAAAGCCAGGCAGAATTGGCCTTTCCAGAACGAGAGAGGTGAATTGCATGGCTTTCACTTCTGGGAATGTTCACCTGATTTATGTGAGTGACAATTTGTGATTGAATCCATGCCTGACCTCTCTCAGCATGTACCTCCTGTCCTTCAAGAATGGTCAACAAATTAAAAAAAAATTTACTGAGTAAATGAGCTACTTCAGGTTTCTAAGTCTTTCTTCCCAATGTAACATAAATCTTTTTTCTGGGACTGGCACATGGGAGGCAGTGAGGAGGGATTCAAAAAGAAGGCAAGGGGCTGGAGCAGTGGCTCAGCAGTTACAGCACATGCCCGGCATGCGCAAGTACACGAGTTCAAACCCCAGCACCACGTACACAACGAAGTCTCGGAGGAATGGAAATCACATGAAAAACTAAATAAAAATTGCTTCTCTCTTTCTCTCTCTCTCACTGTCCCCTCTTTCTTTAAAAAAAAAAAAAAGAAAGGAAAAGAAAAGAAAAAGGCAAAATCACAGCCTTTAGAGTCACACTGACCAACCTGGGTTCTAATTCTGGTTCCACTGCTTCAAGTTGACAGTGTGGTTATGAACAAGTTACTTTGACTCTTTGGGTGTTAGTTTGTTTGTTTTTCAAACCCAGGCCCTCACTCATGCGAAGTACATGCTCTACCACTGAGCTACACACCTAGTCCTTTCTTGGGGTCTTTCTGTAGAAACAAAAAGTTTATTGTTTATTGTGTCAGTTCTAAACCAGAAAAAAAAAGTACTTGCAAATGAAGTCCTAAAGAGGATATGGAAGCCCAGGTCTTGGGAGGTCCCCAAGGAGGAGAAGGCCAAGAAAGTAGGGCTTGGGCAGCGTTCTGGTTTTTTTGTTTTTTTGTTTGTTTGTTTTTGGTACTAGGGATTGAACCCAGGGGTACTTTACTATTGAGCCATATCCTCAGCCCTTTTTAATTTTTATTTTGAGACAGGGTGTCTCTAAGTTGGTTAGGACCCCACTAAGTTGCTAAGGCTGGCTTTGAATTTGCAATCCTCGGGCATCAGCTTCCTGAGTTGCTGGGATTACCTATGTGTGCCACTGTGCCCACCTGGGCAGCTGAACTCTAACACACACTAAAGGACTTTTTTCCTATAGTGCTAGCGATCAGACCCAAGGTCTCGTGCATGCTAGGCAAGTGCTCTACCACTGAACCACATCCCCAGCCCCACACTAGAGGTCTTAAAAGACTGCTATATACAGGCATTTTGGGTGATCAACTTAGATCAGGCTCTGATCTTTAGTACATGGAGCCAGAGAGGCTAGACAGTTTGGGACAGTCCCACATAACAGAATTGTTCTAAGTCCTGCATCATCTTCTAACATCCCATTGATTATTAACGTTAGTGGAAAATCTGTTTATAATAACCTGAACTGAAAACCTGAACTCTCATACAAGGGAACACATAATCTTATGAACACAGTTTTAGTGAACACTGAATTCTCTAGGTGTAAACGGAGGGTGGGATCTTCCCTATGTGACTTTGGGTCATTATGAACGGTTAGTGACCATTTCAGAAGAACGAGTCTCTGCAGGCTCCTGGACTTCGAGCAGTTTCTCTTTACAGTGAGTACTTCGTTGTCTTCTGGCACGAGCCCAGCTGAGCACCAGCATGTGGAAGTGCAGATTTCTTTGGCATAATTTTCTTTCATTTTATTCTTCCTTGATTTTCAAAATTATGTGGGCAGGTAGGACATTGTCTATTCATTCGCTCATTCGAAGTAATGCCCTTGTGCATCCTACACATGGGGCACAGTCTAGATGTTGGGAATGTGAAGAGGGCATTGTAGAATATCCATAGCTCAAAGAACATGTGGGACCTGATATAGTTGTGATCCACTGGGTCCCTTACACCACCCCCATCTATTGTGACCTGTGTTAGAAATAGTTATCGAATCCCCTCTGTGAGTGCATCTTCTGCAGAAGTAAAGTCTGTCTTGCTCACCCACTTCTGGGCATGGGTTTGATTTTTCTTATGGAACTTCAAGATTTTTAATAATTTTATTTCTAACAATTTGGTGCCCAATGTGGGGCTCCATACATTGTCTAGGGGCTCACAGGAACACCCCCTCCTTTACAGGAGATGTGTCCTGTTGCCTTGTTGTGGTGGTCTCAGAGTAGGGGAGGGAACTGTGAGCTCTCAGACCAACAAAGGAGCCAAGATCTGAGGTGGATCAGAAGTAGATCAATAATGCAGGGAGAGGGCCCAAGCAAGTATCATGGGGACCAGGAATCTTCACCCGTGGACAAACGGTAGGAAAATCTCAGGGTTTGAGAGATTAATACTTCCTTGGTGGTCAGGACATACAGCAATAATCTCTTTTCAGACTTGTTTAGAAACAACAAATTTGGTTGAGTATCTATTTATATCATTTAATGTTTTATGATAGATATCTCATTATAACCTGTACTAATAAGGAGAATTTGATTTGCTTGAAAGTTGAAAATGTGGAAACTTGTGTAGGTTAAAATATTGTGTTGTCGGGGTTGGGGATTTAGCTCAGTGGCAGAGCGCTTGCCTAGCACGCGCAAGGCCCTGAGTTGGGTCCTCACCCCTGAAAAAAAAATACTGTGTTGTCAAGAGTCCCCCCTTGTTTCCTGAGATAAGTCTCTGCCTCCCACCCTACTTGTTAGGATGATTCCAAACTCAGCTAAACTTGAGCTCTTTTAAAGTTGCATTCAAAGGATAGATTTTTGTTATAAAGATTTGAATGATCTCAAAATAATCAAGAAATATTATACATAATTAATTACTAAAGATATGTAAGATTGTAAGGAAGTTTTAAAAGAGTAAAATTTAAGAAGGTTCTCATGTGACTGAGTTGATAGATTTACAGATCATTATGGAGGCAAAATAGGCACCAAGGTCATATTAATGTTATTATAGAAAATGTTTCTTGGTTCAAAGCTATTTCGGTCTTATTAATTTACTTTTGTATTTTCCTTCTAAAACTTTATAACTGTTGCCTGTTTATGTTTTATGGAAGTACTACTTCTAAACAGAAAAACCCGAGTTAAGCCATCACCTATAAGGCAGGTGATATATAATTCTATTTTTTTAAAAAAAAGAGAAGGAGGGCTGGAGCGGTGGCTCAGTGGTTTCAGCGCTTGCCTGGCAAGCATGAGGACCCGGGTTCAAACCCCAGCACCACGTACTCAACTAAGTGTTGGAACAACTAAGGCCATGTGAAAAACTAAATAAAGTTGTTTCTCTCTTTCTGTCTCTCTCACTGTCCCTCTCTCTTTTTAAAAAAAAAGAGAAGGAGAAAGAGAGAGAGAGGAAAGATAGTCAGCTTTATTTTTTCATCTGGCCTTTATTTCTCCAACACTCAGTTGTGTATGTGGTCTGAGATTTGAACCTAGGTCCTTGTGCTTGCCAGGCAAGTGCCGTAACTGCTGAGCCACCACTCCAGCCCTCACAAATATATTCTGAATCAATTTGAGACCTAACTGTGACTTTTTATCTTGGTAAGGTTAAAATGAACTGCTATTGAGTCCCCCACCCCTTCTGGAATTTGCAATTCACCACTTCCAGCCTGGAGACCTGATTTTAAACAAGATCTGGAACCCAGCCAAGATTCAGCTGCGCTGAAAAAGACCTTACCAAGTGCTCCTGATCATTGAGACGGCTATCGGAATTGCTAAAGAGGGGATAACTCATTACCATGGCTGATTTTCACCTCAAAAAATCTATATATATCTGGGATAGATGGCAATATCAGAGGGTATAATGAAAATAGTACCAAATGTATAGAAAGAAAAAGAGGGGGATTTGTGAGAAATAGGAAGTCTGATGGTCCATTTTCAGAATGTAGCCTTAAGGTTTGCAAATAAAGGGAAGCCCTCGGGAAACATGTGGTCAGAGAAAATCCGTTTTTAAACTCCATATCAGGTAACCCATAGCTCTTTTCTGTACTCGTCCCAATTTTATATTAGCCAATCATGCAGACTGTACCCCTGAGCTCTGCCAATCAGAGTGAAGGGTAGATTGTGTCAGGTTGGAGATATAAGTAGGTGGACGGCCACCCAAGTGTGCTTGCTCATCGGATCCCCTCTGAGTGCACCCTCTGCAGAGGGCAAGTCTGTCTTGCTCACCCACTCTGGGCACGTGTTTGATTTTCTTACAGCACCTCAGGATTTTTAATAATTTTATTTCTAACACCTGGGACACATCTTCTCATCTCTCTGGGCCTTAGTTTCTTGTAGAGATTCATGCAGATCACATAAGATCATGGAGACACAGTCCCCTCACCTGGCATACGTTACCTGAATGGCGACTGTCAACCAATACCACGTACAGTAGCTGATTATGACCCAGGTACAATAAGACCTTTCATTTTTCTTAAATATTTCTTTGAATCCCATCTCCTAACTACTGTGTCTTTATTCTAAGGATCCTCCTCTCCCTCCCACCTCTAAGTTTTCCAGAATCTGCACTGATTTATTTAGTTTGACCTTTTCCCCCTCCACGCGGGACAACTAGTCTGAGAGTCCACTGTTACACTTCTCATTGACACACGAGGGTGCTGCTGAGTTTGATCTACACGTTTCTGCATGTTAGGAGCCCTGGAAGAAGTTTAAAAGTCTGTCTTGTCTCTCTCCCCACCTCCTCACTCTCCCCTCCCACTGGGCTACTACCCTCTAAAGCACAACTGCTGGGTCAGGGAGGCCAGGCCAGGGAAGAGTTGACATCAATTAATGAAAATCAGCCTTAGTCTAGGTACCATAAGTGCAGCTAAAAACTGAAAGAGACATCAGTCCTCTTATCTTCAAACTTGTTATCAGCTCCTAGCTCAAAATTAGCCAAAACCATATGTTTTCATCCCCACCCCTAGACAGATGTATGGACAGACAGATGGATGGATGGATGGATGGATGCCTTGAAGGATGGATGGATGGATGGAAGGATGGACAAACCGATGGATACCTGAATGCATGGACCCCTGGATGGATGGGTGGGCAAGTGGATGTGTGCAGATGGATGGAAGGAATACAGATTCTGGGCCCCAGGTCTTGAGTCCAGACTTCTTTCCTGGAGTGAATTTATGTCAGGAGCTGTTTCTCAAGGTTGGGTGGGCAGTTATGGTCCAACTCCAGGTCTTTCTGCTGAATCATTAGGTCCCTACTCCCACCTTCAAAGGCCCAGGGCCTCACAGATGAACCAACTCACATTCCCACTACTTTGTGTGCTCAAATCTCTGGCTTCAGCGATTTAGAGGAAGGGTCTTATTACATTTTAATCCCAGAATGACCTCTGACTCACCTTACCTTTGCATAACCCAGAAGAGTCATTTGAGAATAACAATAGTGCCCAGATAGGATTTACTCTGTGACTAGGGATAGACTTTTCCCAGAAGTTGTCTTTTAATTTAAAAAGGTCATTTTGGGTCATCTTTGGGCCTAGAAATAGGCAAGGCTGACCTCTTCACTCCCTCAGGGGATCCCCTTTATTTTTATTTTATTTTTTAAAGAGAGAGGGACAGTGAGGGAGAGAGAAAGAGAGAATTTTATTTAGTTTTTCATGTGGTTTTCATTGCTCCAACAGTTGGTTGTATACGTGGTGCTGGGGTTTGAAACTTCATCCTTGCAAATCCCGGGCCAGCACCATAACCACGGAGCCACTGCTTCAGCCTAGGCTTGAGGTTTGATCCCTAGCAACTAATAAAACAAATAAAATCCAGAGAAACCTCATTCATCTATTTAGCACATGTATTTCCATTTCTCCATTTCTAGTGGCTTTCATTGCTCCAACACTTTGTTGTGTATGTGGTGCTGTGGTACGAACCTGCATCTTCACGCATGCCAGGCAAATGCAGTAACCATTGAGCCACCACTCCAGTCCCTCATCTTTCATATATTTAAAAGCTTTTTTTTGGATCAGGGATTGAACCCACGGGCACTTAACTACTGAGCCACATTCCAGCCCTTTTTTTGAGACAGGGTCTCACTAAGTTGCTTAGGCTGACCTTGAATTTTCTCTACCTTTGCCTCAGCCTCCTGAGCCTCTGGGATTACAGGTGTGTACCACTGTGAACAGTCAGTATTGACATAAATGTATTATTGAATGAGTTGAAGGCATATATTAGGTTTTAAAAAGGGGCAAAACAGAGGTCCAGCCTTCAAGCATTGGTGTAGTTGTGAATGTACGCGTGGATATGCTCCAGTAAGCTCACACGTGCATGGGCTATCTCTGAAACAGCTCACGTATGACCTACAAGGCCTTACTTATCTAACTGGTCCAATGACATCTTGTCATGTCCCTTTGATTCATCTCTCCTGACCATCTTGCTGTTGCTAGAATATCTGGGATGTGGGCTATGTTGGCTCTGCCGTGGCTATCAGGACAGTTCTCCTCCCACATGTCCTCCGGGCTCCCTTTTCCTGTCTTCCAAACTTTTGCTCAAATCTTACCTTCCCAGTGAGGTCTGCACCTGGCCATCCTAATTAAAACTAGCCCCTCGCCCTCTAGAGTTCTTACTCTACTTTCCTTTTCCACAGTGCTCATCACCTTCGAATGTTCTATTATTCAACATGCTTAGGTGCTATGTTTATGGCTTATTTTCTGTTCCCTCCCAGTTGAAGGTAGACTCTACAAAGGTTAAGGGTCCGTGTCTTGTTCACTGATGTAGACCAAGCATCTAACACCTAATCAATGTTCAGCAAATATTTCCTGAGTATGAAAAATTGCTAACAGTTGTTATCCCAGGGAGGAAAGCAGGGGACGGAGGGAGGCATGGGAGAGAGATTTACTCTTCAGTACACACCCTGGTTTACTTTGTACCCGATATTTCTATCAGCTGGTAAAAATTTAATTAAAACTTTCAGCCCTACTGATAGAATGCAAAAACTGGGAATGACAACCTGTACCTAATCCCTTCATTTGACATGGTGGTCCAAGTGCAGATGAGTCAACTTGCCCAAGATCACATGGCCAGGATTTAAACCCATATCTGACTCCTGAGCCCTAGTTATTAACTGTTATGCCATTAAGCCTTTTGATATAAGGCTCCAAATCAACCAATTTAATGTGATAGGAATGTTCGAAAGATCACAGTTTGTTTGACCTTTTCCAAGGGACAGTCTCAGTTCTTCTGATAAGAGATTTTGGTTGTGTTGTACAAGGCTGTTGACATAAATGGGAATACTGGGCTTGGGGATTCTTTTATGAGAACCTCACTGTCAAAGACTTAATCTCAGTCCTTTGTAGTTAGAAGCGCGATGTTCTTGAGCTCCTGCACCCCCAGCTAGAGATACCCTTATTTCTTCTTCCAAAGCCATCAAGAGGTTTGGAAGAGCTGCTGAGCATTTGGAGGTGAGGGAGGGATATGAAGACCTTGGGCTGGTTAAAGGGTAATGGGAGTATTCCCAGGAGCTATTAAAGGCTGGCTGTTCTGCCTTTTGTACAGGGCTGATTGCTGGGAGGGCTTTTTGGCCTGGACCAGGTATTGAAGCCGCCGCTGCTGTTGGAGCCAGTAGAGCATCTCTACCTTGTCCTGCTTCATCTTGTCCAGGTAGCGCCGCCCCTTGAAGGTCACTGGTTCACCAAAGATTAACTCAATCTCCTTCAGGAGGGGAACCAAAGAGGTCTCTATTTGATTGAGCTTCCTATGGAAATGGCTGCGCAACTGATTCTCCTCCAGGAAATGACTCATGCCCAATTCAGACTTTTGGTAGAAGCGGTTGGGGTCAGAGGCCTGCTGTTCAAACCACTCCAGTCTCCGCAGTAATACCTCCCGCAGCTGAATGGGCTTCAGAGCCCGTTCCCAGGCCTTCACCAACGAGGGCAGCTGCCCCAGGCGGGCATTGGAGCTGTACTTGATGATCATGTCCAGTCGGCCCTTGTGGGGGACCTCAAGCATGGACCACAGTCGTTCCAGGCGCTTCTGCAGGCTCAGGATCTGGTTCCTCGCACTTCCCAGCCTGTGCTCTAGTACCGTGTTCCAATCCCACTTTCCTTGCACAAAATCTGGCTCTTCATCTTCTAGCAAGGGAGGGGGATGTGGAATCACTAGAGACTCTCTGACGCCTAAGGAAGTCTCCACAGGAACCTCCTCTTCATACATCTGGAAGATGACATGGAGGAAATCTGTCTCCTGGTTAGTGAGGTACTTGAAGTAGTCATCCACAGACACGGTGGATTTCCACCAGTTCATCCAGGAGGCCTTGTTTGACCGCTTCTCCCAGCTTCTGGATGCTTGGGGTGATATGAGAGAAGACATCTTCTCAGGGTTGGACAGGGAAATATTTATTTTCTGGGGGTAAAGTCCAGCGAGATCAGGGTTGATTATTTGAAATTGTTTTTCTTGGCGCAGAAAGGCTGATGATAGGAAGTTTGACCAGTCTTTATCTGCTGCTGGCTCAACCAGAGGTCCTCGGTCCAAACAGAAATGATCAGTAGAGACACGGCTCATCAACTCCTTGTAGACCTCCTTGGTGCTACTGCCAACAAGGCGATCAACATCCATTTCTTCGATAATCTTGGGGTCCAGTTCACCAGCCAGGTGGTTGTATAGGACTCTGGCTCCCTCAACATGGAAAGAGTCCAAAAAATTTCTATCAGAGAGCCGCACAGCAGCTGCTTGGACCACAACCTCATTTTTCAGCTTCAGAGTAGTGGTCACTGGCTGTGGTTGAAGTGGAGAAGCTTTGCCGGGTAGAAGATCCCATTGCCCAGAGGCTTCTTCTTCCTGGAGGCTCTTTAACATTCTCTGCAGCTCTTCCAGGTGATGCCCAGTAGCTGGGTGGTGGGTCACCACCCTCAGGAGTGGGGGCAGGCCTGAGACCACTGGTGAATGGTGAGTCCACTCCAAGTTCATATTCTTTATCTTCTGCCTCTCCATGGTCAGCTCTCCTTTCCTCCCAGCATCCAAGACCAGGGGGGTTAAGGGACGAACCGGAATTGGAGGAAGACCCAATTCATCTGCCAGCTTCCAGCCCTCACGCAGAGAGGGCATGGACTGGCTTCTCTGTTGCTGGGAGAAGATAGGTAAAGAGGGGAAGAGAGGAATGCCACTGGTGGGAATCACAGAGTGGCCAGGAAGTGATGCCATCAGCGAGGAACTGAGGTCGGTTTCTTTCTCTTTTTGTATGGCTGGCAGCCAGCGGAAAGGCTTTCTACTCTTCAGCTGAGGGATAGACTTCAGTTCCTTAACTGGATCCAGTTCAGGCTCAATGAAAAACTCTGGCGGGCGGCTGAGTTGGATAAGGTAGTTTAGGTCGAGGCTGGAACATGGCACTTGGGCGAAGCCGGTGCTGTGAGGCCAGGGGATGGGGCAGAGTTTGAAAGTCCCAACGGGGCAGACTGGGCGCCGCTTGTCGATGCTGCTGTGGGTCTGCTCTGCCTTCAGAAGGGTTTGGAAATCCACAAGCAGGCAGCGGTAGACCTCAGGACTGGTGAGGAAGACTGTGCAGTCCCTGGCAAGGCTGGCAGCCAACCGGGTGAGGGTGGCTGATTCCGTGAAGACCTTCGACATGGTGGACATGGTCACCAGCAGGTGCAGGTAGCGTAAGAAGAGCTGCTCGCAGCTGAGCAGCATGTAGGCCTCGAGCCGCTTCCGCAGCTTCTGGTTGTTCTCGTAGCTCAGACTCGGTTCGGCCGGAGGCTCCCGCCAGCTGCACCTGAGTTCGTCCAGGATGACCTTGGTGAGACAGTGTCGGCCTTCAGGAGGAACCCAGGACGCCAGCCCGCAGTTGGCTAGCACCTTGGCCACCTGACGACACAGCGACGCCACCCTCAGCTTCGCCAGGGGCACTGTCCGCAGAGTCGAGACCTGAGGGAGGCGCTTCTGAGGCTCTGGGGCCGTCACTTTGCGGGGAAAGAGCGACAGCGGGCTCAGCAGCCGGTGGTAAAACCGCTGGAAGTCGGGCTCCACCTTCGGGGCCTCCATTTTAGCGCAGGCGGTGCTCTCCTGCCCGGAAGAGGACGCCAAATGGTTACTAAGGCAACCAGCCCCCAAAGGCCCCGAGTGCGCATGCGTAGCCCGTGCCCGCCGCCCACCCTCCCCTGCGTCGGGCCAGGGCCTCGAGTGCGCACGCGCTAGAAGGCGGGGCAAGGGTGGTCCCCGAGGCTCCGCCCACCCGCGCCGGTCGCGGTTTTGGCTTGTGGACTGCAGAAGCTGCGCTGCGGCCAGTGACAAGGTCTAGGATGGCTTCGGACGCCGGGGACAGCGGGACCCTGTGCACGGTGAGAGCGGAGGCTTCGGGTGGAGCCTCGCCCCGCACAGCCTCAGTCCCTAGGGTGATCGTTATCGTGGGAAGCCGGGAAGGGGTAGGCGCCTGGGACTGTGCCTGGGACCCCCGGGTGCGGAGATGGCAAGGCCCCTGGCGAGAAAATTGCGGGGTGAAATCACAGTCCTGGAACCGTCTTGGGAGGCGATGAAGAAGGGGCTTGAAGAGGGGTCACGTGAGCGCGTCTTCAGGCCGCGGAGTGGTAGCACCGCAGAGCAGGTGGTGAAGTATGGTCTGGTCAGGCCAGGTTTGTCCCCAGTCATTATTAGCAGGTCTCTGCCTTCTTTGCAGCTGGAGTTCGCGGTGCAGATGACCTGTCAGAGCTGCGTGGACGCGGTGCGCAAGTCCCTGCAAGGGCTGGCAGGTAAGAACTGGAGAAACTTTTCTGGTCCTCTAGGAAGGACCAGGCCAATCTCTTATTCCAGCCCTACTCCCGTTTTACAGATGCAGAAACATACCCAGGGAGTGAAAGGAATATTCTCAGCCACACAAACACCCAGAGGCAGAGCCTAACGTTCAGGACTCCTGCCAGAGCCCTGCACTGGCTCTAAGTGCCTAACCCCATGCTGGTCAGAGCCTCAGGTGCCCTAGTCAGACTGTAACTCCTACAGAGTTCCCTGGAGCACTGGCTGTTCTTGCTTGCGCAGCAGTGTTGACAAAGCAAACGGAAGCCTTGGCCCTGGGCAGTTTTTAAAAGGCCAACGGGTCTGGAGATGACCTGACACAATCAGAAAGATTGGAAGGGCAGAACTACGGCCATGGTTCTGGGACCTGGCTTCCTTCAATTCCATTAAACGTTCATCCAGCCATTCGGTAGGTGTGGACCAGGCCCTGGGAGGCTTCTAGGGAGGTTGGCCCCTGTGCTTTGGAAAAGATGAGCATGCAAACCACAGGAGGAGTGGTTCTGAGAGGGATGGAGAAGAGGTGGCTTCCAGAGCCAGGTCTGTGGTCTCCCTGCACTCTTTCTAGAGTGGCATAATGTGTTGTGATTAGAGGGGTGCGCTCTGGAGTCAGATCTGTTTGGGTTCAAATCCCCTATTTGGCACTTCCTGGCAGGGAGACTTCATTGCATGTGACTTTTTGTGCCTCTGTTTCTGCGATGTTTAAAAGGGAATGGTAGCAGAAATTACCCTGGAGGATCGTCATAAAGATTAAATTAGCTAAGGTCTGTAAGGTACTTTAGCAAAGTCTTGGGGCAGGAAGTAAGAGCCCAGTAAGCCTCAGGTGATTTTTATTAGATAAGGGTTTACAAGTGATGGTCTGTTTGGAGGGAGGTGTGAAGGGCAGTTTTTTGTTTTTGTTCCTGCAGTGCTGGGGATGGGACCCAGGACCTCATGCATGGTAGGCAACTGCACTACTACTAAGGTACATCCTCATTCCCGAGGGGACAGATCTTGAAACTGGGTTTGCTTAGATTATTTTTGCGGGTGGTGGGTGAGAGTCTAATGGGGACTGAACCTTTCCAACTGATAGTGGAGTTTTTGACCAAAGCTTTCCTGAACATAGGGCCCTCCATTTCCTATAAGAAATTCTTGCTGGGAAAGCAGACAGCTGGACTTTTTGTTGGACAGAGGGCAATTTTTGGCCCTCAGCAGGTTTCTTAGGCACCATAAAGAAACTTCTAGTGGGGGCTGGAGCGGTGGCTCAGAGGTTTCGGCGCTTGCCTGGCAAGCACAAGGACCTGGGTTCTAACCCCAGCACCATGTACACAACTGAGCGTTGGAGCAACTGAGGCCATGTGAAAAACTCAATAAAGTTGTTGTTTCTCTCTTTCTCTCTCTCACTATCCCTCTCTCTTTAAAAAAAAAAAAAAAAGAAAGAAACTTCTAGTGTTGGATATGGTGATGTACACCTGTAATCCTAGTGACTTGGGAGGCTGAGGCAGGAGGATCGCCAGTTCAAAGCCAGCCTCAGCAACTTAGTGAGGCCTTACACAACTTAGTCAAACTCTGTCTCAAAATAAAAAGTGGAAAGGACTTGCTTGGGGTGGGGCTCAGTGGTTAAGCTCTGTTCAATCCCCTGGTAACATCCCCACCCCTCAAAAAAAGAGACTTCTGGTGACCATGGTTTTCTTTTTTTTTTTTTTTCAATTTATTTTTATTAGTGCATTATAGTTTTACATAATGTTGGGATTAGTTGTCACATATTCCTAGATGCACATAATTCAGCAATATAATTTGTTCAATA